>VKOC01024344.1:0-10789 GCA_009364415.1 Spea multiplicata | reverse complement strand
ATATATATATATACATACATACATATTATATAAATGCTAGGACACAGGAAAACTACTCTGCATTTTTTTGAGAGATTTGCTTGGAAAAATGTGATAATCGGTTCCTTTGCAGAATGAAGAAAAGAAGATTTATGTGCAATCTGCATCTGAGACCCTTGGGTTATATAATATTTTGCCCATTCTTTTTATGTAAGTGTACTCACAAGTTGCCAACAATTTTCAAGGAATAATACTTTTTTAAAAAAAAAACTTGATCGGACATTCAAACCTACAGTGTTGCTGGAAGATGGGATTACCAGATCAGGCCACTGTTAAATCTATTTCAAGTTACAGTTTAGTGAAGTGATTTACTGACTTTGCCATGAGACTTTGGAAGATTTAAGATAATTTCGAAGTCTAGGTTCCTATATCTAATACTTGTATTAATAAGCAAAATAATCCTTGTACAATCAGTTCCATGCTGTATATATTTCCCAGCACTGAAACTGAAAAAGCTTCATAAAAGCTTGTGTTGTTTTTTATGTGAGTAAATACAGAGATTTCCAGGGAGTGCCTAATTGCAGGAGTGCTTAATTAGTTTGCTTAACATCCTCAGGGCCAGAATGATCTATTAGATACTGAGAAAGTTCCCTGTAGGCCGCCTCTTATGTCAGAACAGGGATGTAGGGGAACCTCTGGAGGGCTGAAGCTCTGAATGGATTCTCTGGAGCTGCTGGCATAACGAAGATGTGGAAGACGGGCAGTGAGCGGAGTCATGTTTATGATTATACGGACACACCTCTGGAGCAGAATTCAAAGAGTGTTTTGAGTAGGATGACATGCGGAGATAAGGACAAATAAACGCATGCAGTAATTCCTCAAGTCAGCTCTACATGTGTGGTGAAACAAAATTGGATTTTACTGTATTTAAACTTGTAAAGAAAGCGGTGAGCTTACGCTTACTTGCCCCCTCCCATAACTTGCATACACACATACTAACACCATATAATAACGCACTAAAACCATATGCTAATGCATACATTATAAATCTATATACTAACTCACCAACTTTTTCCCGACACTCTTAACTTGCGTGGGGCCTTCCTTTAGAGCAGTTTGCAGTACAAGCTACTTCTATGCTACTACCACAGGGTCACGTCACACATTTGTTCCCCATGGGACCTACCTCAGTAATCCCCCGTGTCAAGACCATCTATATAAATGTTGGGTGCTCAAGACTTTAAGATTATGCAGCTCTAGGAACATCAGATTTTAATAAATTTAAACATTCTTTGATTTTTCAACCAGGCTGCTTGGCAAATCTTTACTAATTAAAAAGAAATCTGGAACTTTTTGGTTGACACGGACAGTTTTCTTTTCTCTCCATTTGTTCTGCATCACAATGTTAAATGCAAAAATCTATGTTGTCATATTAGGAGTATTATTCCAGTGCTATGTGCCTAGAGAATTTTGGTGATCACAATACCTAAATGATGTTGCTAACATAATAAATCTGTCAAATATATACACAGCACTGAAGCCATGTGTACAGCACAGGAATAAGTAGAATAAGAAGAAGAGAGATGGAGAGATAGGGGGAGAGATAGGGATAGATAAAGAATAGAAGAGCTAAAAAGAAAGAAGAACAATAAAGAAAAAGGGGAGGGTGATGAGAAAGGGGAGAGTATTTTGTGTATTTTGAAAGTGTATATGTTAGAGCAAGTGTGTCTACTGTAAGTGCGAGTGAGCATGTGACTGCAAGGACATGTGAGCTAGAATGCTTGTATGTAAGGACAAGGATGAATATGCATGTGTATGTATGTGTGTTAGTGTTCAATGCTAGACTGTAAGAGGTGTTAGAATGATCATGTGTGTTGGGTGTAAGTGTATATTGTTAAGCTGTGTGTGTTAGTGTACAGTTTTCAAGTGACTGTATTTTTTGGTAGTGTAAGGTGTTAGAGTGAGTGAGTATTAGTGTACAGCGTGTTGGTGTACAGTGTCAGAGTGAGTGTATATGAGAGTGTCAGTGTATAGTATTAGACTGTGCCGAGTGTCATTCCATGGTGGTAGAGTGAGTGTGTGGGAGGGTGTCAGGACACAGAATTAGATTACCCACACACAGTGTGTTAGTATATTGTTTAAGTGCAAGTGTATTGTGTTAGAATGTGCATTACTGTATGATATTAGACTGAATGTGTGTGTTTGCATATAGTAGTAGAGTATATGAGCCAGGGAGGTGGTGCGCAGAGTGACATGCAGGGAGCAGAGCAGTGAACAGGGAACAAGCTGTACAGAGTAGGAGGCAGAACAATTATTTTGCGTGCCTTGGTGTGATGCACCCTTTTACCTGATTCAGCTGCCCCTGCATAAAAATAATTGCTCTGCCCTCTGCTCTGCATTGTTTCTTCACTGCTCAGTCCTGCTAGGCTTTAGAAATATTGGCATCTATATAAACGAATGGGGGGCAAGAGAAAATTGCCTGGAGTGCCACTTGGTCTAGGAACTGCACTGGCCACCACTAAAACAAAAGAACTGCAAGTTGAATCCGGAAGTAGGCTGGGTTCAATGTTGTCATGTAATGTTGCGTTACCCTACAGTTGTACCCTACATTGAAGAACAGCCGGAGGCAGTATAAGTCTGGGTATGATAGTATGTGTTTGCCTCAGTAAGTTATTGTGGGCATGTGTCTTCATGGGTATGTTAATGTGTGTCTGGGTATATGATTGTGTGTGTGTGTGTGTGTCTGGGTATTTAAATTGTGTGTGTGTTTGCCTCAGTATGTTAGTGTGTTTGGGTATGTTAATGTGTTTTGGTATGGTATTGTTTGTGTGTCTGAGTATATTTTCATTGTAATTTGCATGTATTTAAATATATCAGTCTATTATTTTTATATTTAATTGATTTATTATTTTAAATTTTAATAGTAAAACAACAATGATTAAAAATATTAAGACATTTCTGCTTTTTATTGTGTTAAATGTAGTCTCTTACCTTGGCATATGTTCTTTAATTTATATTTATTTAATCGCTATTAATTTCAATGTGGAAATTTAGTTGACAGCTTGGTTTAAAAGTGGTTGATGCTCTTGACTATGTACTGTCAGTAACCCCACACATTTAAAATGGCTACTTGCAAACCTTCTGTGGGCAGTGGGGACCATGGGCAAGCTGACTGGCATAATGCATAGTGTCAATTTGATTAGAAACAAGTGGGTGTGGACAAAGCGTGTGCCATAGACACAGAGCCATACATCAGCTCAGTATTGTAGGAGAAACCACTTGGTTTTTGAACACTTACCTTCAAAGAGTCCATATTCAGATCTGGCACATATCATGACCTTCTGTTCACAGGTGTATACATCACACAAAATCTATTAGAAGTTTCACAGTAAGTATTAGACTTGTGCATTCAGATACGTACAAATTGCAAATTTACCGAAATTTGGTAAATTCAAGTATTTGTACGAAGCCATTATAAGTAACCTATGTTAGGACAAACTGCTACAGAAGGAAAAGAGAGCCCTGCTCTTGCAAGCTTACAGTATGTATTGCAATATCTTCTGCAATGTTCATTATGACGTATACCCCGGAACGTCCCGTAAGCTTCCCGTAGCGCTCCCTCTTATGAGAGAGTGGCTCTATGAAGTGGTGGGGCTAGCTACATATAGAGGCAAGGTTATCCTCAGACAGCCTTTTGTTGGCGGAGAGTGGGATGGAAGTCTGATGAAAGAAGAAATTGACCCAGGTACCTAAGTACGCCGAGTTTCATCTGGAGAGTTACCAGATATAATAATCACATTTGATTCTTTTCATGCCACCCAATTTTGAAAAAATGTTTGACGTTTTGAGTAAATACATGGCATACCAGTGTCTTCTGTATTCTCACTGTGCATCCACAATATAGGGCTTTTAAGGTGCTACGTGTGGAAATGGGTGTAATATATTGGCAATATATTGGAAGGCATGGTTTCTAGTCAACATTACTGTCGGCACACAATTGAAGGACATTGTAAATCATCAAATCAGTGACAAAAAAAATCACATCATTAGTTTGGTTGTTGTAGAGCAGCTAATGTATAACTGCATAATGAGCTTTGCCTTCACCAAAACCTTTACAGGCTGTAAAATAGGTTGATGTCTGATCCAGATGTAATATTGGATGCCATTTTGAATGATTGTAAAATAAGATTAAAACAGTCAATGCAACATTGTCGAACTTTCTGTCAAACATAGGATGTCATGAGCATATTTGAGGTGCCATTGTTTCAGCCACCGTCTTTAATGGGATCTCAGCACAGAGGCTGAAGCCCTGAGATACCCAAGACAGATCTACACAACATGAAGCAAGAACAGCACAAAATCTTGCTGGCTGCATTATATAAATGTCTAAATATATTACTTAAGTCATAAAATCCATATCGGTGAACTGATATAGAACAAGTTCAACGTGTTTCATTATGACATACTGTATATATTTTAATTTTATAATGATACATGTGCAATCAAGTTGTACACATCAGGAAAAAAATATTAGAAAATTCCCCAACTAGGCAATGTTTGCAATATGACCCTTGTTCCATAGTTTGTCATTTAAACTCCTACACTATAGTATCACATACGAGATTAGCATCACAAAATTCTTGGGTAACTGCAGACATGTACGTTGAACTGTACTCATTGCAGGGTGTAAAAGTGCCACCGTGACACCCTTTATGATTGCTAATGTTTTAATGTTTTGTCCTTTGTACTAAGCGCATATTTGTAAGTAAAAGTGTTAACTGAAAGTTAATGAGTGGCATCTTTACAAACAGAATATGATATAGTTTAAGTCAAAACATCACACTACAGGCTTAAATTACTGCAATAAATATACGGTTTAGCTATCACAACACAATCTCAAGTAAGACTTTCCATTCTTTATGTAATACCAGGTATAAAAGTATGTTAACCTTATTACTGTATTAAATGCGTTTATGTATATGTGCATGGATGTGAAAACACATTATTATATAAAACTCTTCTTTGCACACATGTAGATGTAGCCAGCAAGTTTTAAATCAAACCAGTGATCAGTGTTTAATTATTAGAAGACAAGCCAACAATTACTAATTTTAACAATTCTAAATAGTGTATTTGTTTCAAGATTCCCCTTTTCTGTTTTTGTTATATATACACACAAATTGTTCCTTTCTTCAGGAAAAATAAAGATTTCTTTTCAAACCATAGAAGTACACAAAACATAATATTTTTTTGTGAAATATTCACTTAGAATTTCTTCTACACAGTAGATGCCACTGCTAAACAATGATCCGATTTATGTTTGGCAACATCCCCTGATGTTGTAGGAATACCCTACATACATAGTTTTTACGTTTCAGAGGGCCACATCCATGCTGGCTTAAGGCATTTGGGTGTAATTACGTTTTTTTAATAATTGTTTACTTAACTTTGGGGATGTATCTTATATCTTATGTAAACGGGTGATGTCACAATGACATGAAGTTCCCTTTATTGTTTATTTATTCCTGTTTCTTACTAATTTCCATTTTTTTTAACAGGGAGAACATTAGTTTCTCCCTCTCTTCATTCTCATCTCTCCAGCACTGATCACACTGTGATCAGCATGCATGGCTCCATATCATTGCATTGCTAGTCAAAAAAATTATGTAAGCAAGGAGAGTAATCGGAGATCTCAACAGGGTCAACATAAACCCTGTTTGGTCTCTCCTCCGGTGACCTTCACACATGTCCAATGCATGATCAGGAATTCAAACTGTATCATTTTCATGGTGCTCATACCAAGCACTGTTACTGTTGATCTGTCAGCACAAAGCCAGCAATACTGTACAGTCAGATCTCCCATGCTTACATGCTTAGGCACATCTTGCATCACCTTAGGTTAGATGACTTTTATTTTCAGAGGTTAGGTTATACGTAGTAAAATATTATTCTACCTATATTTGTGGAATGATTAAATGCTTACATTTCCTGTGGAAAAAAGGGATGCAAAATGTTCTGCACACCAAGGTGTATTAACGCATTCTCAGTGTTAGCTTTTGTTCTTCCATGTCCACATAAAAATAGGCAACAAGCTTTGGTATTTCAAACATGATACATGAATTATTTAGATGCCAGCCCAAAAAATGTAATATTGAAAACAAAAGACGCACAACAGCAGTTGTTGAGGTTCCCTGTGTGATTGGGAAAATCTACTAAATATGAAATCCTGCATTTTATGGTTTGTGCGTCTATATTTAGCGTAGTATACACAATTTACTAAGACATGTACGTACACGGTTAGAAAACTGTAGCCCTTCAGCATTTTCTAAAGATCAAAACACCTTTTTAATCTTAATTTACTTGTTATAGAAAATAACAAGTATGGAGTTCAAAAAAGTTGAACTTGTTAGCTAAGGGAATTGAACGATCCCCAGAAGACACATTCATGTGCCAGAAAACAGTTATTCAGAAAAGGTTTGTTCATCAGAATTCTGGGTATTGTACCTTCCCTTACGATTAACCCAATCTGTCCCACAGGTCCAATAGCTGACAGTGTTAATAGCTTTGGTGAAACCTCAGAACAAACTGAAATGTATGAAATATACTTGAAAACATACACTGGATATAGAGAAGAAATAATTGGTAAGACAGCACCATGTTTTGGGAATTAGATGGAAAAATACAACCATAGCATCATATTATGAGGAACATACGATCATCCATGAAATATCTGATTTCTTATTATTTTATGTATATTTAAAATATATTTATATATAAATGGAGTACTTTCTGTGCAGGAACAGGGAGCGGTTAGGTTTTCGGGGAAAAAGGGAGTAGGTGCAAAGCTAAATTACATTCTGTTCAGAAAAAATAATAGATCTGCCTCCCTTCCCCAAAATATCTGAATACTACACTTACAAATCACAGCTTGTTCATATTAGAAAGCACTCGCTATCACTATTCTTTAAGCTGTCATCCCGGAGAAACATTAAAGGCTGGACTCTAAGTGAAAGGCTACCTAACATATTGCCTTTGTACGTATGCTGGGATTATTTTCTACAATAATAATACGGTATTAGTTTACACAATATTACAGCATTGCTTGAGGTAGCTTAGGATCTTTCCTTGGTCACTGATGCACATTACACAGTGTCCCCCCACCCCGGATATTTTAGACCGGTGCAGTCTGCTGAGGGGCCAGCACAGGCTCCGGGGTCATATATGGCTGGTTTGGTGGCGTCACAAGGGAGGAATGCAGAAACCTAGTCTGTCCCTCATCCGACACCTCAGCCGACAGTGGGCAAGTGGCTACAGCGTTAATAGCGCTGCAGGAAGTGGGAAGAAGCAACGGGGACGCAGCGAGGTGTATGTGTGCTTTGAGGCCCATTTTGGTGCTCAATTGAGGCTGGCGGTAAAAGAAAAGATATAGAATGGGGAATATGCAGATATATTTCTGTTGCTTCCCCGGGTGAATTTAACCTTGACAGTGTCAGTAAAGTGTATGAGTGGAAGAAGGAGGATGAAGAGAAAAGGCAGTAATACCTACAACATTTACTAACTGGCTTCAGGCATTTGCCCTTCTGGCAAGTGTAATTGGGCAGATGTCTCCTGAGCATTGCTAAGGTTTGTTTGGCTACATGTATAGTATTGGTGAGGCATACAGGGTTTATGGGGGTCAATCGTGGCTCTGTTATGATGGGCAGTGTACGCAGGGGGTGGCTCTTCAGTAGGGGTTGCGATGAGACCACAATGATATTGCCCAATGGCTTATTCCTTTCCATGAGCAGCCGATGAGCACTCCTCCTCTGGTGCACCGGCTGGGATGCTGCTGGAAATACAATGTACGACAGCGTAGGTGGAGGTTGCTCTGCCATTTTAAATACTCATCTACCACCTTTCTTTTCCACCTTTTCAATGAAGGGAAGTTCCATCTCATACACTGCCTTTCTTTATGGGCCATACTACTGCATATACATTTATTTCTGATAATATAATAACAATTCTTCCACAATTTGAGATACGCACCACTGATTTTGAAAAAATTTATCAGATGCATCCTAAAATTCTGAACAGGCCTATGGTTATGCATTGTACACAGTAGTAAGTGAAAATTGCACCGAATTCTTGCTTTGTTTTGTGTAGATTTTGAAGAGGCCTTTCGATCGTTGTTCACCTTTCTTTAAGGTAAACAGAATGTGCTTCACCTAGAAACCATTCACATTTGACTTTATTGTTACAGTATCTCTGGGCGTACTTAGCATACAGTCATATACACAGGCCTCGGGGCACATGTTTGAGCTCTACCAGTGCATTCTTCCCTAGCAGCAGAGCTCAGACCTGAACCATCACGCTACCTGCCAGGCCCGATGGCATGCTTCCAAGGTGAACAGGCTAATGCGCCATCAACATGAAAGAAAAACATTGACGTATTTTCCTTTAAGCAAATTAAAGAGGGCAAAGTTCATGATTTTTTCATAAGAGGTCATGTCAGCCTAACCACCATTCTGCAGTATTTTATGACTCACCTCTATAATCATTTTTTGTACTTACGTGGTACTGACCTGTGTAAGAACTTGTAATACCTGTTTTCAAAGACCCAGTATGTCTAGACAATTGTCTTAATAGGGTCCACTCCACTGCCATAGCTTGCGCTATCGGCTGTGTTACGCAATACATTTAGTGTCACATTCTAGTTAAAATTTTAATTTTAATACAACTTCACTGTGAAAATATTGCATTCTTTGAATTCTTTGCTAAAACAGGTTCTCTGATCTATTTGTCAAAGAAATGTAACACAATATATAAGGTTGAGAGCATAGGAGTCCAGGACCTAACTTAATCAAATTATTATTATTTATGTTATTCTGACCGATAAAAACATCTGTTTTATTAGTTCTAATTTTAGATGTTCTGCCAATTTCTTGCTCCAGACACGATGGTGAGGTTTATTAAAAGTTAGGGCGTGCTATGGTACCATCTGTGCCTGTCTTCATACACTTGTGTGTTATGGATCATTTCCAGTGTTATTCAATAAAGCACAGCCCTGGAGGGAGAGAAATGGACGCAGGGGCCCATGACTGGGGGGGCCTGGGCTGCCCTTCCTCTCCTCCTCCACTTTCACCTTTTGAACTGTAAAAAGTTACTAATTGCCCAGCTATATGTAAATCGGCAGATTAGGGGGTCACTCGGGGTTGGTCAGCAGCCCCTTGGTGACACCCCCCATTATATGGGCTATAAATTTGGTTCCCTACAGGGTAGGGCATTATTCCTTTACTGGCTTTTGCCTGAAAATATTGCAGGTATTGCTGCTCTTGCTGTTTAACCCCCCTTTGCTTACCATGGATGATCTGATTTCGGAGCTGCAGTCCTTGGAGGGCCCCAGGGCTGAGTGGCTTCGTGGCCGGATTGCTGGGTTGCTGTCTGAAGCTCCCCCATCTGCGGTTCCGGATCCCGTGGCCCCCGATGTCCCTCGTACCCGGTCGAGGCCTTCTCGGCCTCCGGAGCGGCTGAGCCCTGAAGCAGGCGGCGGCAGGCGTAGCCGTCGTTCAGAGAGCAGGCCCGTGCTTTCCGGCGGGCCTGCGAAGAGGCAAAATCCGCGCTTGGTGCGGTCTGGCCGTGCAGCTCGTCCCAGGCAGTCCGAGTCTGCTGAAGCGGATGTCCGGCTGTCCCGGAGCTCCGGTTCGGGGGATGAGGTGTCCCAGGATCCCGGCGAGGGTCCGTCCGGTGTGGTGGTTTCCAGGGAGCTGCCGCGGAGCCGTCCTAGTCGTCAGCGTGTTCCGACTGTGAGAGGTGAGGGAGCTGTACGCTCCGAGGCTCGCGCTCGGGAGCTTGTTGCTGCTGGTGTGGCCGCCATGCGGTCTGAAGGGGCGGGCACTCGGTCCAATGTTTCGCGCGCCTCACCTAATATGGCGCCCGCCGCACGGGGATCAGCGGCGGCCATTTTGGAAGGGGAACGCTCAGCTGCTTCTTCACGCGCTGATGCTGAAGAGGATTTTCTGGGCACACCTGCTTTACTACGGCAGGGTTTTTCTGCGTCGCCCAGTTCTACGGCCAGGCCTGTTACATCCACCTCGGCTGGTGGTCAGCCTCCTGGTGAGCATGGTTGTTCCCTTCCCCCTTTTTCCACTTTTTCTCCGCTTCCTGGGTTGTCGGTTGGGGGGGGTTCCGGGGTGTCTTCTGGGGGTTCGGGTGTTGCTGGGCCCCGGGCTGATCCCTCTCTTTTGTTAGGACAATTGTTGACGGGTTTTGGTGACTTGTTAGAGGCGTGTAAACGCCAGGTTAGTTCTGCTTCTCCGGCTGGGGTTTGGGGTTCTTATGGGGGGGCTGGGTTTCCCCCCGCTGTGCCTTCCGTGGTTTCGAGTCCGGCCCCTGGGGTTGAGCAAGTCCCTTCGGCGTCAGTTACGGCGGGTCCGGTAGTGGCTGCTAGTGAAGTGGTTGTGGGTACGGTTGCTGGGACTGTCGGCGCTTCTGCTGAGAAGTCTGGGGGTGATGACCTTGTCCGCTTAGCTGATGCTTCTCGCGGGGAGGTTTATGTGTGTTTTGAGGCCCCGTTGGGCACTCATTTAAAGCAGGAAGTTCGTGAAAAAATTTGGAAGGGGGAGTATGTTGAGATTTTTTCCCTCCTCCCTCTGGAAAAATTTAATTTGGATAAGCCTACGAAAGGGGAAGCCAGTAAGAAGGAGGATGAGGAGAGACGGCGGTATCGGCTGATTCCTCGCACTTTTACTAACTGGCTTCAGGCGTTTGCAATATTGGCCAGTGTGATTGGGCAGAAGGCGCCGGAGCATTGTACTGGCCTTTTCTGTTATTT
>VKOC01024341.1:0-22848 GCA_009364415.1 Spea multiplicata | reverse complement strand
AAAGGGCCTCTGTACAACTATGAAGATATCCAATTCCAGCTACAATAATCATTTACAACATTAACCCCGTCTGTGCTGGATTTCTGATCAATTTCATGTTATTTTAATGGACAAATTCTGCTTTTCTTCCAGAAACTAGGAAACTTCTAGGTGACCCCAAACCTTTAAATAGAGTAAATGAAAGCCCTCGATTCTCTTGTGGCTGAGTTTATATCGAACATCTTCCTTGGATCATCCTTTTATTAGAAGCTTAAAAATCAAAATTAAATTCTTCGGCAAAGAGCAAAGCAGCAAAGAAAAAGAGGTGGCGCGGCGGACGTTGCAATCATATCCCCCCCAAATTAGGAAGCCCGAGTGCGGATATTAATCCGACCCGACTGCCTCGTGTATTATTTATTTTTTTATTGTTTTATTTAGTATTACACATTGGAATATTTATTATAACAGAGCCGCTTCTGTGTAACGCGTGCGGGGTCCATGAAAGTTTCATGAGACGCGGTGATTCATCGGCGGCTCGTATCAGGGGACCGGTCGCGATGAGATTTTGCAGACTCAGATGTTCCAATTTTAATCTTAGATGTTTTTTTAGGACGCAGACATGTTTGGTTTCCCTTTTTTTAACGTATTGCAGCTTATTTAAAAATCTAAAAGGCTGCACCAAAAATACGCGTTGCCTGCTGATGTACGAAATGACGGTGTCGGTATTTTAGGTAGACCGGCACCCAGAATCCTTTGCTCCATTACGCTCCGCTAACTTACCCTACGGTGCCAAGTTATCCACTAACTTACCCTACGGTCCGGTAACTCGCCCTACGGTGTAGAATTATCTGCTAACTTCCAGTTGGAACATTCTTTACCCCTTTTGGCTCTATATGGGTTAACTTGAGCCAAAAAAATGAATATTTAATCATTCTCTGGAAATTTCTTACTATTTTGTTGTATCGAGTTTCAGGCTCTAGACAACCAATCGTTTGCTACTTTCCTTTGCAAAACCACCAGAGAAAGCAATATATTGGGAAAGGAACTCAGTCCTTTAATTAACATGAAATCTCCTGCAAACCAACAAACCATATATTTTATTTTTTTCTCCTTTCCGCTAATCCGCGTTTTGCTAATTACTTTTTATTCTTCTGTCCAAACGCAGCCCCTTCTGTTTCATTAATTCTAATTGGAGATTCCTGGATACCAGAGACGGGAATGGAGATTCGCTTTATTTTTTGGCACCGTTGTGAATGTTCCCCCAACTTTCTGCTCTCAATCGCGGATATTAAAGTTTTTGGATAAACTCTGTTCTTCTTCCAGCCGATGAGGGGGATCGGTGACCTTAAGCGTTTAGATGACGTGTTTTGATTCCATTATATGGTCTTCTTCGGTCCAAGAGCTTGAAATTCAAACCATGATTTTTGCCGGCATAATCCGGGGGAATAACCTTAATAAATGTTATTATAAGAATTATCCAGCGCCGCCTGCCCTCGCTCATTACATGCGCATCTTAAACGTCCTCATAATAGAGAACTCTAGAACTCTGGGTGTCTATATATCTGTTTATCCGTTCCTCACTCTACATCACTGCTATTTACAGAGCTGGTATCATAGAACACAGAACCGGCAGATTGGCCCCATCCGGCCCCCGTCTAGTCGCCCGTTTCTCCTGCTGTAACGACTCAAACCTTAACCAGTCGTTGGTCTCGTCTTAGATTAAGGAGCCGGATGTCTATCCCATGCATGTTTAATACCCTCACTGTATTACCCTCTACCACTTCTGCTGGGAGGCTCTTCCACTTATCACTGAGGACACATAGACCCCCTAAATGAAGTTAACCCATGCCCAATCCCTAAAGTCTTACGACTGATTAAGGTTTGAGTCTTTACAGCAGGAGAAATGGGTGACTAGATGGGGGCCGATCTGCCAGCAGATAGGATTCTAAAGGCTTATACGTGGGAGGTATCTTTGACACCCAGCAGCAGCTAAAAGTTACAGATACTTAAACGCCGCTGATGACTCTAAAGCTAATTCAGCACCAAAGTTGTGTTACCGCGTGTTCCTCGGAGCTCGCGCTCGCAGTGCGTAATCACTACTTCTTTGGAACACAGTCAAGCGGCACAGCGGGTAGGAGCGCCGGCAGATCACATATTCAAACAAAATCTGTCCCGTCCTGACCTTAAATATATAAGTGGCGGGTGAGTCAGGAGCAGCCGCCGGCGCTCCGCTCTCTCCTTTGGACGTGAATTACAGGCTTTTAATCTGCACAGAACTCAGAGGACGGCAGAAACGGCTGTAATCCTTTGTCAAAGACTTTCCGGAATAATAGCGGCGGAAGAGATTAAAAGACTTTTCTAAGGACTTTGGGCTCGAGACGTAACTCAGATCTACGTTGGGAAGGTCGGACGATTTCTGGATTAACCCAGCGGAAACTTGTTGAGGTTTTCAAGTGAAATAACTTGCGAGAAGGGGTGACAATGAGAATCATGGGCAGTGTAGACAATGTATCATCACTTGGCGTTCCGTTACGTGAATCTGCCATCGAGATGACCCCGAGCAGCGTCCTCTATGGCCGCCGTCCTCACCGGGACGCCGGAGAAGGAAACCGGGGCCACAAGATTAAGGTTCTGAATCCGGCTGTCCTGACGAGCTCTACCCCCTGTCCCGAAAAGTGAGAACAAGACTGGATTCAGGACTGTCCCACGCAAAGCTTGACAGTTGGGAGACATGCATTTGCTATACTGAATACGCCATCAAAATATGGCTAAAAAACCCTGTTACTGGGAAAGAATTCTGTGAAATTGGGGACTACGTGGCTTTAAGAAGGGGAGAATAGATAGTCGAGTGATTTTTAGGTCTGTCTCTGATAACTCCCAGTAAGCTCAGCCAAGGGTGGCACCAATTAAAAGAGTTTTGTGTTTAGAAGGGATAATTTGCAGCACCGCCGGCTCATTACCGGATCGCTTCGAAAGGTGTTTCCGCCGTATGGCGAGTGATTGATTTTCACAGAATCTGTTGTGACTCGTTCTGCAGAAGAAAAATAAATCTGTGTTTTTGTGACTCATCTGCTTTGAGGACGTTTCATTGCTTTTTATGGCTCTAAAAATGTGCCGTTTTGTAAGAGGTTATGTCCAAAATCACAGTTTTGAGTTTAAATAAACTGGAGAGACCAGAATCTGACACTAAAGGGTCGGAGGCTCACAAGGAATGTAGATAAATGGAACAGCCTCCCAGCAGAAGTGGTAGAGGGTAATACAGTGAGGGGATTTAAACATTCCAGAATCCCACCTAAACGTCTTCTGACCACCAGTGGTCAATGGTCATGGAGTGACTGATGGGGCTTCTTTGGACTGCTAGTGGATCGATCAGGGACGGCACACGTGTGCTAACACGGCATGTTCATGAAATAATATAACATTATAACATATATGTACAGCTACATATAGAGGGGCAGGAGTAAGAACGGCAAGGCCATGTCCAAGCTCCATAAAGATTCTAACTGGAGAAGACTATCCCGCTGCCCCTGGCCCTTCATACCCCAATATTCCGTTATCTTGGGATTTAATAAATGATACTTTATCCGAGGATTTAGTCCGGGGAGAATCGCTTGTATCTTATAATCTTTTTGTTTATAACATTGTTTGCGGTCCGTTCCTGAACGGCCGGCATTTCTCAGTGACTCAGCGTGAAGGTCACGGCACGGTTACGGTGGAAAACACGATTTCAAAGAATGACATACAAAAGACACATAAAAAAGCCTTTATTTAAAAGAGAGTACAATTTGGGGGGAAAAAACCAAGAATCATAAACTATTAATAAGTATTATTATAATTATTATAATAAATAATATTTTGTGAGCGTTGAAGGAGGTTGATGGGACATGTGATTCCACACTTGGCCCTTCGAGGTCTTATACAGGATCCATATGGAGAGGGTCTTTTCTCGACAGGAGAAGAGACTTCTCGAGAGGGGCATTAAAGTCACAGTCCATGGGGGGATTAGCAGCATATAGTAGAGCGCGGCCCTCTGGCTTATATGTATTGAGTAGACAAGACCTCGGACCCCGAGAAAGGTCTGGACACAAGCCGGTCAGCAGCCGGATTCATCTTCGGAGAGGAAGCAGCTGCGGTACACTGTCAGGTTTCTTCAGGACCCTGGACAGCCCCCGGTAGCCACTGCCATTCATTGCAATGTTGATCTGTTGTCTGCCTTTTATAACTTCAGGGCCAGTAATTGTTCTTCACAGACAGGGGTGTAAGTCCGGCCCCTCCAGGTCCTGCCATGTGGGGTGTCTTAGGGGCCCCCAAAGCTTCTTGACGCAGAAATTGCCTTTTTTAAATGACCCAATATTTCCTGTGTTGTGGTTGTTCTTACTGAGCCCACCCAAGGTGTTTGTTAACATACCCCTGGCTCTCATTTTAAGCAACATGTCATTTATTAGCAGCATGATATTTAGGATTCATAAAGAGTGAGGGCCCCCTGGACACACTGGGGGCCCGTGATTTGATGGTATGGTTATGTACACAGACAATGTATTTTAGATGGTGTTTCAGCCTGGTAACATTTATACGTTAATGCCGTGTTACCAGCGGACGTCGTCACCGCGTCTATACAATGTATCACATGCCATTACCATGCTAAGTAGCAGCTGAGACATCCTGCTCCTCATCTGTGTGCATCGCTCCATTTACATCGCGTCCTTCACCGCGTCTCCTATCCCGGTGGCTTTTTTTTCGGTTAAATCTCTGAAGTTTCAGCTTTTTCCTGCTGCTTGTGGTTTTTAATATTACTTTTGCTTGGGGCATTCTTGAACGACCTTCTTTTCCTCTGATAGCTGCCACGGATGGGTCATTTGGTGTTTAGTTACACAGTTCCTCTCAAATGTATTAAAAAGCTCGAAACCTCAACAGATGCAGATGAATTAATGTCACGCTGAACAGCACAGCTCTGAAAAAGCACCATAATATCACAGAAAGACGCCGGCCGTGGGAATCCAGTGACATACCCACAACAGAGAGAGAGAGAGAATTGGGGCATTTTGTTAACTCCATCACTGCGTGGTGGGATTTCAAATCATTTTGAAGAGCCTATCGTTTTACCCCCTTAATTAAAACAACAATTCTGAGCATTGAAAATATTTTTTAAACAGGTTGTTTACTCTGTGGTCCTCCTCTGTGGTCCTCCTCCATGGTCCTCCTCCACGATCCTTCTCTGTTGTCCTCCTTCATGGTCCTCATCCCCGGTCCTCCTCTGTGGTCCTCCTCCATGGTCCTGCTCCATGGTCCAACCATTGGCTACCATTTGGCTGCTTAAACTAAAAAGCCAATCAATGGCTGGAGTACCCCTTTAATATTTGGAAATTCTCGGGCAAATAGGAACCCACGTTTGGGAAGAAACACCTTGACCCTACAATTTAGTTTCATCCTGGTATAACGCCCAACTGTACTTCGTCTATGCAGATCACCTTAAGACCACCTTACATTACCATGTAGAGGTCAAGACCCCCATTCTCACACATGCTCTAAGGTCAGTCCTACTACTTGGAAGAACTCCAGGGAGTGTGGAATTCATCATCAGCTCTGGTCTACATCACAAACAAAATGATCACTCATAAAAGTATCAAAGACCAAAACGGTCTTTTAAAATTCTGTTGACCTTCACCAAAAGTCCATCTAAACATCTTTATGGTGTCCTTCCATACTTCCCAGTGACCCCTGACCATCCATATGAATATATTATACTATATATATCATTTTTGGGGGTCCAACAACCTTTAGCATCGCAGCTGTCATAAACTCACTATCTGTTTTTGTTCAGACTTTTCTTACTCATTTCTTTCACTAACTTTAACAAGTCTTCACGGATCCAAACAATAAAGGGCAATCTGATCCTTTCATGTACCGGGAAACCAGGTATTCTGAACTTATACAGCGAGACAGGGCTCTTTCTGATCCGATAGTTGCTTAGCAACTCCTCACAACTTGATTTTTTTTTCTTTGTCTCTGATTTTTGGGCACCAAAATAGACTTTCCTGTTAAATGTAAAGCTCCACAAAAAAATTAAGAATGTTCCTACTCCGTGTTCTTTTCACACATTGTTTTAACATATAGAAGAAAAATGTATGCTAATTAACAGTTACCCGCGACGGTGTCATTTTATTTCCTTCTTTTAATTTTTTTTTCTATTTTGCTCCCCGGAGCTGATCAGCCATTTGTAGCAACGCTGAAATAAATGTTACCTCCGTCAATCAATAGCGAAGGCATTAAGAACATATTGCCTTCCCTCTCTGGCGTTGTCAGCGGGCGCCTCGGGAAGCGAGTAGGCGTATGTTTAAACGTAGATACTTTCCAGTCTTTGGAACAAAAAGGTCAGAACTCCATGAAAGACCAGAAAGACTACAATTTCATATAATGGTACCATTTCCAGCTTGTATTTTTCTGTCCTCTTTCACAAAAGGTAATGCCTGGTTACTATGCACAAAAAGCATTCTCTGCAACAATGGCTACAGTCTCCAAAATGTTCTAGAACTAAAGATGTTTCTGTAAACATTCCATTAGGATAATAAACTTTTTGGAATCTGGCGGCCCTTATCTAGCGGATCCTGAATGTATGGGCGACAGGATGGCAACCCAACCCCCTAACACTCTTTCAACCCCATTAGAGTGGCCAAATGTAGATGTATTCTGGGGTTCTATACATAGAATTACCAGGGTATGATGTCATATCTGCATGTTCTCCATCCATTGGCTCCATGCGGCCTGATGGAGCACAGCCAACATACAGATAGCATGATTTAACGTAAATTTTCATGCGTGTACCGCCACATGACCACCCTAAATATCACAGTAGATATAGCCTCCCGTAAACCTGAAATGGATTGTTGATCACATGCAGGGGATCATTTGCCCCACCACCACATCACACACTATTATCCCAGGAAATACTAAGGATTCTCCTATTTTTCATTTTTGTAGTACTATACTAATATTTATGGCTCATTTTTTAAGGTTAGTTGGTTCCTTTATGGGGTAGGACTGTCTATATAAGACCATTTGTCTGGAAAAATATGGGTTTCAGCCCAAGAGATTACTCATAAATGCTATGTTATGCATCAAGGGTTAAACATGCCAAAGTACGATAGCATATGGTAGGTTAATAAAACTAATCAAACTCTGACCGTCCTGGTGTTGCTGTCACAGATCTCATCAGTGCCAAAATTTCACAGCATTCTTCTGTCTGAAGAGCTTCATTCACGGCCGCCTTTTATAAAGAAATAATACACCTTGCAGTTCTGGAGTTTTTATTCTTTCCATGAAAAGCCTTGACATGGTTCCGAGATGAAAGCAATTTGATTTACTGAAACTCAGCGACAAAGAAAAGCCGGTAAAATGGCAGATCAAACCGTGATACTTCAGAGAGAACCCGTTACTTTTGTTGGGGAAACAATGTAACGAGCGCCGTAGATTTTCAGGAAGCTCCTCCTGGAACTTCTAACGGTCGTTATCAAAAAATGTTATATTGGTGATATTGGGCTTAACCCTTTCAGTGGGTTCTGACAAACCCCATAATTTAAGGATTTGCTTAAAAATACAATTTGGCGTTGATTCTGTTCGGTTTTGAATCCAAATGGGAAAAAAAGTGCGAGAACCGAAAGAAAACAAAGACTTTTTGCTGTTATTGTTAAGTGACTTTGCATGACCTTCATCAAGAAGATCATATGTGGTCGGATTAACTTTCCTTACAATAAGTCTGTATGCCAAAGCCCAGAAATAAAACTAAATCCGGGAATCATTATTAGAGAAGACTAAAAAGAAATGAAAAAGAGGTAAAAAGAGACAAAGGGTTTAAAAATAAGGAGGAGGGGGGTATAAAAGAGAAAGCAGCTGCGAGTATATGGTGAAGGTCGATACCAATGGTCCTCAGCCACCATGTTCAATAATGGAAACTCTTGTGGACTCGATTATTGAAAAGGGGCTCTGATGAGTTCAGTGAAATGAATTGTACATTTAATGTTTTCTGATGGAAGGTGGTCCCCAATAAGGAACTGGACTTATAGGAACACAATAAAGAGAGGGTACGGTTCCCCATAAGGAGGAGCTTTCCTTTTGGTTCATGAGAATGAAAGTTGGTGGTACATAAAGCTAACAATGACCACATTGTGCCTTCTTCTGGACCATACGTCACGCAGATGCCACCATGTTCTCCTACAAAGAAAAAGGATGAGAGGAGGATGGAATGAATGAAAGACCAGAGGGAATGAGAAGGAAAGCAGATTTGGGAAGGAGGAAGATGGGAGGGAGGGCGACCATTGGTCTGTAGGGAGAGATGTTGTTTACTGGGAAGAAGGTAAGAGGCTGATATTTTGAAGACGAGAGGCTGAAAAGTACGTGTTAGAGACAGTATGAGTCATCAAGCAAAATAGAACAGTTTCAGGTACACTCAGAAAAGTGCTATTTTCCCGCAGCCTGTAATAAACAAATTGCAACTTGCTTGTTGCCGTTGTGAAGAAAACGTACATTATTGGCCCGATCGGCTTCCTGGGCAGATTAAAATCGTTCCTCACCCTCAGCCCTCAAATCGGGGAGAATTCAGTGAAATCAACAAACACATTAATTTGTCTGACAATTGACGCACAGCCTGTGCCATTACAGATCGATCGCGCGGAAGGCGGCGGCGCTCAGCGTTCGCCCGGCTCCGAATGTCTCGCTTAGTTTTGCCAAAAAACTGCAACAATACGCGGCAAATGTCGAGAACGCGCTCCGGCGGGTTCATCCTTAGCGTCCCGAGTTAGAACCGCAAAGCTCCTCTCTATAAAGAGATCTCCAGGGGTGGCCAAGGGGGAGAGACCTCTGGTAGCTGCCACCTGGAGTGGCTTCCCATTGATGTAAGTTGAATTCTGGGGCCGCAAAGCGTCGAGCAGTTACTTTGAAACAAGCGGGATTATACTTCTCCAAAAGAAACATATAAGAAAACGATAGTGGCTTAGAATAAGGTTGTAGAATGTCATGGACAGTCACATTCCGACATCCCCACGTGGGATACTTTGCGCTCTTTCTTTGGGAGCCGCTCTATAAATCAACGATCAGCTTTTGTCAGCTCCTTGGATCCGAGCGGCTAAAATAATCCATGTCTTGCCTTGCCCCCCCTCCTCCGATCCACATAATCTCTTTATATAAGCAGGTCATCCATCGAGAGCTTAGCGTATTCCAGGCAGACTTTGTAATTACAGCCCCTTTTCTCTGTTATTAGTCACAGACAACGTCTTCCGCATTCGCGTTGGATGAAAGTCATCCGTGCCGAGAACGTACACAGCAAAACGGGGCAGACTGGTTTACGCGTTACAGACGGGTGCCAAGATTTATACCCAGTGACCCCCCCCAAGCGGCCATCTTCCAATATGGAGGCTGTGCCAGCGCCGCTTCCATCGACTGCGTTAAAAGGCGCTTTCAGGAAGCTGACCGCGGGGGCGTCTGGGGTAAAAAGCTAAATAAATACACCACCAAAATTACAATATAAAAATCACGAATTCATTTTAATGTTTATATGCAGTGAAAACCAAGAGGCCGCCATCTTTTTTTTCTAGGAGTTCTAGGAGTTAGAGGTCACTTTGACCAGTAATGTTACAAGTCATCATTTGGTAAAATTATATATATATATATTCTTACTATAATCAGTAAGTATTAATATTATTATTTAATTATTTTATTTTTTATATATTATTATTTATATATAAATATAAGTTGAAGTTTTGATGAATGTTTTATGTTTATTGTACGTTTTACAGACGGGAAGTTTATTAAAACGGCTTTGATGAGATTGTATCCAAGGTAAACAGTTAGTAGCCGTCATATAAAAGCTGACATTTTCACTAACTTGGGAACGTAGCAAGAATAATATTTTAAATGTCATACTGACCCAAAACATAAGGTTTAAAGAAAAAAATAACTTTTTTATGTGTGTGAAGTTCATAGGAAACAAAACCCTCCATTTTTTAGATATAAATGTCAAAACTCCCTCTTTTTTTACGCTAAATAGGACGTTTAAAGGGACTCGATTTGGAAATACTTTCACGTTTTCATCCTTTGTGATAAAATAGTAAAATGTCTCTTTAATGAGACGATGGGGGCCAGCGAGCTCATAGGAGAGGCTTCATAATTATTATTTATTGATTTATTTATAGCGCCATCATATACCGCAGTGCTGTACAAAGGGTTTTAATCAGACAGCTTCCTTTTATTGCCCTGTGGCAGATCAATAACATTTGAATTATGAGTCTTACCAGCCAGGATGACCAATACCCCCCCCCCCCCGCATTCCTTGTTAAAACTCTACGGTTATCCCAACACAAAAAGCCTTAAATTATATTTCATCGTTAAAAGTTCTTTAAATGCCCCTCGCTGTAATACCGACGCTTTCGCTCCTTTTGATCTTCCCGTGATCCGGATTAAATTATACACATAAATCAGTTCTCCTGCCTATGCCATAATCTTATATCCTGCGGTATATGTTCCCGATCCGTATGTAATTAATATGAAGCGGGGGTGGTAATTCCTAATAAATGGGGGCTTTTTTTTTTATGAATCACCGGAGCATTATCGCCCGCGGGCACCACCTCTTCGTTCTGCGTTTAAAAGGCACACGCGGCGGAAGGCCATGAGTCATTTTGACAAAAACCACAGGTGAGACCCGGTATGTGTTATATTTACACAAAAAAGAGAGAGGTGACGGAAAATCACGCGAAAAAAAAAAACATTTCGAAAATCATCTTAGAATTATTCCTCTAAAATAAATTCTTCAGCGAAAATGGGAGATGGGGGGCTGCTTTCCGCCGTCCGTGGCGGTATCCATAATTTTTTGGTAATATTTTTCTGGGGTTTTTGTTATTCTTGGTATATAGTAAGAAAGAAATGGGGTACAGAAGAGAAAAGGGGGGGGGCGGAATCCACTTTGTCCAAGAATATTGTATGATATGCGCCGGACTTGGAAAGCCAAATATCAAACTTTGCATCACGTAATACATAAGCGAGAAGTGCAGTTTGTGCAATCTTTTCTTGGGTTAAGGACAGGGTCTGTGGTCCACCGGATTCCTCTTAACGAACGGCAGCTACAAGTGGGCAGCCTCTCCGGTTCCCCGCTGGCCGAAGAAAGTTTCCTACAAGCCGAGCCCATTGGGGGGGAGAATATTTGTCGTGAAACAATGTTACCGTTTGGGGAATTAACGCAGGACACCAATAGCATCGCCCACCAGTATCTCCAGCCAATGGGCATTGAGTACATGGGGCACGGTGACCCTTCTCTTCTTTCACTAAAATAAAAAATGAAGAGTTTAATATATCTATTAAAAAGGGTAACGTGAATAGAACGTAGAACATTCCAGACCATTGGGGGACACAGAGTTGTGGTTGACCCAACATCTGCTCCATGATACTTAGTAGCACGTTGACCATCTCCCGGCATCTCATTGGCTGGGGAAGAGACGTCATCACGGTGGATGGACATTCTTTTTTCTTTTTACATTCCGGGTGAGTTCCATCCTTGATGATTTATTGTCGCAATAAATTCCGAGCAGACTGGAACGATAACAGCGCATCTAATGAACTGCGTGAAGGTTCCTCCCGGCGATCTGATAAATATCTTATAATTGTGACGCCGGCCGACGTAAAATTCTAGACTCTTTTCGACGGTCCTGCTAGGTGCTGTCCTCGAGTCGTTTACAGCTTCATCTGTCAGGAAAAAAATAAAGCCGTTTCTCGCCGGGAACGGTTTACTATTCCATTTAACGGAGTTTACTGAGTTCCAAGCTTGGTGGACCTCATGAAGAAGAGTCTGATACAGTAACCCCGGGGAGGGAAAAATGGCCACAAAAATAGACAAGAGCCATCCGAGAGGGGTAGAAGATGTTATGGGGCAGTTGGGAAAGGGGGTCGTAGGAAGAAGGTAAAGGGCAATAAAAATGTCAAGATATACCCTAGTCTCTACTTTTTTTATATATATAAAGCCACCGCTGGGCTTTTTTTTTAATTGTATCTGAGGATTAAATTTAATTTCATGAAATATCAGGCAGATACTTATCATCATAAGGAATAAATACAATTCCAGCTAAAAAAAAAAGCGGGCGATTCTTAGAACGTACATTAAGAAACGTTCCCGTATCCATTAAAGTGTTTTTAAAAATAACTTATTTAATAACATTTTCATGATTTGGAATCGCGGCTCATCCACCGATCTTAATGAGAAAAAAAATGAGTTTTCTTCACCTTTTGGAATCGTTGTTACTTTTACCTGGTAACAAAATGAACTGAATAGAGCGGGATGCGTTCCAAAGAAGTGGGTTAAAGCGAAATGATGCCCATCAACTGCGACCCTTGCCGGGGGGTCCCGGGCCATCCACCTGGAGTGAGCCTTGAACTTAATGACCGGAGGCAATGGGAATCTTTACTACAATAAAACATAGAACCTGCCAACAGAACCGCTACCACTTCTGCTGGGAGGCTGTTCCACTTATCTACCACCCTCTCAGTGCTTCTGTAATCTGTTAGTGTGGTTAGGCGTGATTATTTTCTGTAGATCATCGGAAACACAGAGAGAGAGAGAGGTGCGGTTAAAGACACCGTGTTATGGAGGGACTCGAGGGACAGTAAATTGGTAGCTATTGGTTCAGGGGGCGCCGAGTGACCTTCTCAGGTCTTAATTACTTCTCACAGCTTCGTAAACCGAGAAATGTCATACAGACCGTGGAGGACGGAGAACTGTGAGATCGACGGCACCGGCGCAAGGTCGTTTTCACGGCGAGTTTGACCCCCGTAGGGCTATGGAGGGCCCGGTCTTCTTAATGGCTGGTGAGCAGCACAACCAATATATGTATTAGAATAGAAACCCAACTTATATGTGTACCATAAGGGCATTTCTTAACTTCCAGGGTTATTCCGCCTCGTTGACTCATATCTCCCCTTTTGTTAAGTTGCTGATCATTGCTGATTGGCTCAGGCAGCCTTTTCGAAGGGCGGGGGAGGAGAAAAGAACTTTGCGCATACAATGGGTTAATATCTGGTTATTGTGATTGAAGGGAAACTATAATCGTTCTCTTTCCTAAGCAGGATAATTCAATTATTACTAATTATTATTAGTGTATAAAAAATAATAAATGTATAAAAATAATATTTTTTAATAGTAATTCTAAAATAATGCAAAAAAAAAAAAAGATGCCTTTTTTCTTTCCAGAAAATGAATTTGCAGTGATTTAAATAATGTATATTTCCATGCAATCTCCATTGCCCCAATATATTTTTTCATTTATTGCATTTATTAATTTGTCGAATATTTTCCAATAAAACACCCCAAATAAAACAAGATGCGGAGACATTACTCGTGTTTTTTTTCTCCCACGCTTGCAGGCAATTTTCTTCCCTTTTCAAATTTTTTTTTTTTTCCACGAAGCGTTTGTTGTTTTTTTTTAATGTTTTTCTTATTTTTTTCTGCAAATAAGAACATCTATCTTCGGAATTGTGTGTATCAAACAATCAATCAGCTGGGTACCGGAACATCACACAGAATGTGTAATTATACTGTCAGGGCTGATTGCGATGGAATTTCAGATGTCAGAATAACGCTTGCTGAACAAACACAACAAATCCTGGAGTTTCAGGGAAAACGGGCAGCCGACGGAAATAAATATATATATATATATAAAAAGAAACTAATATTAAAAGTCACTGATTTCACCCTACACACTCCCGGATTTACCTACACACTCCCGAGTCTCACACTGTTCTCATCCAAAGAACAAAAGCCGTGCCGACTGTTTTAAGTAATCTTTCTTTTGTTCTCCAAGTACTAAAATTAGATCGTAAGCTCTGCGGGGAAGGGGTTCTTGGGCTCGCTGTATAACGCTGCGGTCCGGCCCGTGAGAGAATAAAGAGAAGTCCCGAAAGGGGCTGAGAAAGGGATTTGTGATATAGGATTCCCGGCAAGTTCAGTTTCCATGGAAACCTATTAACCCCACTTAAGTGTAATTACAAGTACAATGGCACATCACCTCTGGTGTGTAGGAGTAGCAATGGGAAATAATACAAAAGAACGGGGTTTATGTAAAAGCCCCGCGCGTCCGGATTCAATGCGGAGACCGCGGCACGTGGGCAAAAAGAACGAAAAAAAGAGTTTATTGTTTATAAATAGACCCAAATCTGTGTCGTATTAAGCGATTTCTCGTTTAGGAAAGGGGCTTGATCTACACATTGTGCTCGTCGCCGGGATATGGTCCTGATTTAAAAAGCTGAGATGGTTTTTAACTCTGTGGATGCCAGTGCCGTGTGCTGCTCACCCATCTGGCACTCCACTGGTTAAAAGGCTTCTGTGTCCGGTCGGCGTACGCGCCATGCATTCACTCGCTATCCCACAATGCATTGCACAGGGCATCTATATACTTTATTTTGAGAAACCCAGAATCTCCCGGCCCATTCGGCCCCCGTCTAGTCTGCCCGTTTCTCCTGCTGTAAAGACTCGAACCTTAATCAGTCGTTGGTCTCGTCTTAGATTCAGGAACCATCTCGCTCGCTGTATTAGCCTCTACCAGCTCTGCTGGGAGGCTGTTCCACTTGACTAAAGTGATTTACCTGAAGGTCATTAAGTTTATCTTTCTGAAAGTCAAACAAGTAACCCACCGGGGGGGGGAGTAGGGTAAGACATAACCTAATTCCCCCCACGATAACCGGTAAATATCTTAATGCCATTTGCAGGGTCCGCGTCGGCTCCGTAGAAATCAGGATTCATTAGCGAGGGAGAAGTAATATGAAGCCGTTTACCGAGATATGAAACATCGTCCTCGTGGATTCGCAGGCGGAATGATTGAGGTCCCCCGCCGCTTCGTACAAACAGATTATCTCTCCGGAAGCGTAACGGGAGACGGGCCGCCTCGGCCCCCCGAGCGAAGTGTAAATGAAGCCCAGTGTGCCGCGGAAAGATATTATTTCATAAATCACCCGGCCCCCCAGATGAAGATTAAAGGCGTTCTCTGTAATTGCGGAGTTGGAAGAAAACACTTCTGGGGATGGCGATGAACGGTGTGCGGAGAGAGTCGGGCCGGCCAATAGCGCTGCCGGAACCCGCTCCCAGAACGGGGCAAATCCTCGCTGTTTTGGGCTTCTTTGTAACATGAATATTACGGCTCCGGGGGGCGAGTGCAAATATATTTTCAGATAAAGACATAAGAAAGACGCAAGTCAAAGCTCCGAATCTCTCCTGTTAGAAAGAAGAGCGGATGTGAAACGCGGCGGGGCAAATAGAACATGCTGGGGTCTACAGGGGTTAACGGCAAAGCTTTTTGGGGTATTGGCTTCAGTTTGCCAAATTAGAGACCCTTCCTGGAGCCCTCAGTGCACCAAGGAGGCCCAGGCCCTTTGGAGCCTGTAAGCCCCCTGTTGCCTAATGCCCCACGCAGGAGCTTTAGTTGCCCCGCGGCGTGGTTTCCTGTGTCACCGCTAGGACGCGTCTGTCCGTAGAAAGTGTTTCCTGTCTGCTGTTACCTAAAAGTTACTTCTGAAAAGACGTTTGAAGGTCAGCGCCGAGCGGCAAATACCGTGAACAACGCTGCTGAATATTTTATGTGCTGCAAAATCACCCGGAAACGGCGCGGCTCCGCTAAGCTTGCCTCGCAGGCGCGCGGGGAGCTCTTTAACGCTTCATTTATTTCAATAATTTGGGACTTTAATTTAAAGTAAAAGCCGGTTCACGCCTGACTGCCTTCATTTCCAGCCGTAAAACGCAATTCCACGGGGGCCACAAAAGTGTCCTCGGCACCCGGACCACCGGAGACCGAGAGAAGCTACCTATTCCTGCCCATCATTCCCAGAGGACTCATTAATTCATTTCCATTATTAAGGTGGTTCCGTATCGAAGTCATTTTGGGGTAACTTTCCTCCAATCTCCAAAGGAAACACATTATTCATACATCCCAAATGTCCTTGTTTGGTTTGTCCAGTCCCTCTTCATAGGAGTACAGGGGCCCTTTTATCACTCCTATCACTCCCATCACTCCTGTTGCGTTCGCTGATCCGAGTTTAGGTTTAAAAGGCTAATTGGTGGTTAGAAAACCCTTTTGCAATTATTTTTCAGCCAGAAATTTCATTGTTTTCCATAAAAACAGCCCCAAACTTTTAAACGGCCGCGTAAATATACATTATAATAAATAATATACATAAATTCTGATGTTTTTTGGTCTCATGGTGAATTCCGAGGTTTAGAAATCATGAATCGGCAACATAATTTTCTTGGAAGAATTTGCTGGAATTCCCGTCGAACTCTGCGGTCCATTTCTGGATGTTCCGGATGTTCTGGACCCGTCTATAGAATAGATAGATTTAATTAGGAGCTAAAAGTACGCGTCGAGAGGGCCGGAGCGCAGAGGAAGCCGTGATAATGACTCATTATGGAAACAGCTGTTGGGGTTCCTCGCCAGCAGACCGCCTGGCGGTACCATCCCTCTACTTTATCGCATCGCGCATGTAAATATTTTATCATTTCCGAACTTGCGTTTGATCCTGAGCTCCGAGGGATCTTTTTTCCCCTCTGTTGTTGCTGTTTGATCTTTTTTATAAACTGTTCCAGTTGTGTTTTACAAACATTGTTCTAAAAATGGGCCGGTCACAAAAAAAAAACTACTTCATGTGAAATCGTTACAAGTGGAATATGAATTTTAAAAAATAAAAAAAAAATCCTTAAATAATTTGTAGCATTATCGTAGAAAGACATTTTAGCTTTTAATTATTTTAGGATTTTTTATTATTATTTTTTTTACCTCTATTCTGAGTCCTGCTCCGGTTGTAAAAGAAAAAAAAAAATCCAAAAACTAAATTAAAAATGACTGGCCTGGTTACAAACATTATTGTGATTTTCAGGTCTTCTTTGGGGAATGGTGTTGAGGTGTTGAGTATTCTCCACTTCTCTGGCCGAGGGTCCGTGAGATGTTGTGAAGAATCACTGCGATGGATGCCGACACCTGAAATAAAAGCCCAACTGGAGCACTTTGGACGTTTAAGACAAAGTTCTTATGAATTCTTAATGCCTGACATTTTCGGCCAGGTCTTCATCAGAGGGGATGTTCTATAGGTAAGAATAATGATCCGTTTGGTGTTTATATGCGAAGGGAAGCATATGAAGCCATAACGTAAAAATACTGACCCCCCGCTGTCCTGCTTTATAAGAAAGAAGATGTCAAGAAGATTATAAATAATTCCATTGGGGAAAAAATCTCTACTAACACTCCACTAAGTGGGCTAAGAGTGTCAGCTCTTCGTGACAGGCTGTCAAGCCCCTTGTTCTGATTCGATGATATTATATTGTATCGAACTGGGAGAAAAATGAGCATTTGGTCTTGAACCGGCTCCTGCATAAACCTCACGACTATCTCCGTCAGGGGTTAAAGACGTACCATTGATCCATCCTAACTCATCATATAAATACAATTCTAAGAAAATTATTACATTTAACGGAATTTGTTGCAGTCAGGATGCTAGATGTCGCAATGCAAGCTGTGGCCCCTCACCACGTTCCAAGGCTGGCCAAGGTGCCTCAGCAGAAGACTTGGTCCATTCCCTCCGAAGCTTTGACCTCAGTAAGCAGAGATAAGCGCTAATCCTGATTAGGCTCCCTGTGTTGGTCTTCCATGTATCATCGTTTACTAATTTCTCAGAAATTTCTGCTTATCCTTGCTAATAAAAACCCATTCCGACCATCGAATGTCTGTCGAGCCCGGGCAGGCTGGAAACTTTCCTTCTCGCCTGGCGGTTTGGAGCTCAGCTTCTTCTCAAATTGATATTGATTTCTGCATAAGGCAAATTTGTAAAAACCACCAGACCAAAGGCTCGGTGTTAATTGGTTGTTCATCATTTAAGAGAAAGCACGCCGGTCTTGACGAGAGTTCTGTGGAAAGCCCAGTCGGCGTAAGGCCAGCTAGACGTTGGAGGCCGGATGTATGAGGCCGCCATGAGCAATTTGGTGCCCCAGGGTGAGGACCTCTGCTGGGTCGGGAAGATGTCTTTCAGATCCTACAGATCTTTTTAAGGTAAATTCTGCTAGAAAATTCCTCTCAGGGCCTTCTCTTAGGCATTAAAAAGACAACTTGGTCCATTATGGAAGAAAACGTTCTTGAACTATCAACATATCTACACTGCCCCCCCCCCCCCCAAAAAAAAGTGGTTCCCGTCTCTTGATATACATTGTGATTCTAATTACTTAGATGCAAAGTAATTTGCCTTAGAGGTCCATGGGACATTTGTGAAGGAGCTCGAAAATACCACCTCCGCGATCAAAGCCAGGAAATCCCACTCAAAGAGTGTTCTGGAATTCTCTGAGATCATCATGAAGCCTAAGATCTTATCTGTGGGCTCGATTTGAGATCCGTCGCTCAAATCCACAAGTCAGAAGACAGCCAAAAATGTTCCAGTAAAATAAATGGCTTTGACCATGGGAATGAGATCTTCTACAGGATCTTCTCCTGTTGAGTTCCTTCCAACTGATATTACACAGTCGGAACCTTCACATTTTTTTTCTATATTAATTTGCAACCAACAAATATAATTAAATATTACTTTTATCTAGTAATATAAGCTTTAACACCAACAAAGCGTCTCAACGTATAAAGGTATTAAAATAGAACATTCCATCGCCTTGCTTGATACATACACTCATTATAAAACAATTGTAAAATATTTAGGGGGATAGATCAACTACGCGAAGCCCAATTATTTGTCGCAGGCAGCAGGGTTGCTTTTTAATTCTAGACGAACTACGTTCTTGCAAAGAGTCAAATAGAAAAAAAAAAGGTAAAAAAAATAATAAATGCAACATGTAACTAATAGAAATGTACGCGGAAATACGTGTTGGTTGTCACAACGAGAAATGTTTTGCTTTGGAAAAATCTTATTATGTACACACGCTATAAGACGACTGTCAAGTGTCCCCGTAAATAACAAAACACATCTCCGGCACGAAGTCATCAGCACTAGGTAAACGGCTATAATTGGATTCTAGAAATGTATGCTGCAGTCTTTCCAAGCGTCCAACTCGCCGCCGTGTCAAAACTCATCGTTCTGGCTTCTTCATATTAAGGCCAGGGAGCGATGTATAGCTTGGGGTCTTCACGGGAAATCGTAGTTTCAGCCAAAAGACCACAGAAACGCTTTATTTTCTCATTGCTAGATTTTTAAAAAAACCCCTCTGGCTGGAAATCGTTAAAACGACTCCTAATCCTTTGAGTTCCAAGAAAGAACGTTGGTAGATCTACCAGAATCATCGCTTTTGTGATACGTATTATTGGGCAAACTTATCACATTTTTATTAGGTTATCTGAAAAATCTATACACTGTACTAACGCGTAAGAGTGATACATTGTTCTCATTTATGAAATGTCTGGATTGATCACAGGTACCTTGGAGCCTCCCGACGATTCACAGATGGAACCCAGCGGTTCAGTATATTATATGCTATATATCACTATATGCCCCGCATTATAAGACATACAGACGCCGAGATGATTTTCAGCTTTAGACGTGCCAAAAAGCAGCAGCTGCACAGCATTGTGTAATGTTGAGGAGCCCGATGGAGGCCACCGACCACAGAGAGCCGATGTGGCTCAGTCTGGCCACCGATGGAGGGTCCCAAAGGTGCTGCTAAGGTCGGAAAACAGGACTGGTGTCTAAAATGTAAATGGGAGCACAAAGGTGAGATTATAGAAGGATCGGTGGTGTGTGAACCATGTGAGTTTGGTCCACGTAGTGTATCCATTGGGTTTTCAAGGTTCTGTTGGAACTTGGAACTCAAAGTCAACCAAATCAGAATCTGAAAGAGGGAACTTCATCCCATTTTATAGATCAATGGAAAGAGTTTGTGTTCAATGACCTGGAAACCATTGGATTGAGAAGGACAAAGAATTCTAGATATATATAATGGGATGGATTCAATAACTGGGAAAAATGATCTCTGGTATTTGAATATTTGTTCTTTCATAGTTTTTATTAACTAAACAGCGATACAGTTTTCCTCGGTCAGTTAATAAACCATCTTGATATATATATCTCTATCTTTTAATCCCACATGGATTCTAAGGGGGTTTCTAATCAATCACTTGGGATACATTTATCACCGGTAACAAAAGCCTGATTGGAAACATTGCTTAGAACTTTCTGTAATTCTCTAGGGATCTAATAGTGTAATTCCCAAGAGGAATGGTAGTAGATACACAGAAGAGTCTTACAGCGGACATAGGAAGCCTGGTAGAGTAAAACAATTCAGTTATATTTGGAATGTGTACAAAAAAACCTAACGACAATAAATATTGTCTCAAACCAGGCAGACCATGAGGGCCAATTGCTTGGCCAATATAATCTGTCACCCCCTATGTGTCTTCTGCAAGAAAACAAAGACGAGACGCACTCAGATCCTTCTTACACCTCTGGCGTTTGATATTCACATGTTCCGAGTTAAAAGCGCTCTCCTTGTTTCCCACAGGGCACCTCGAGAGAGGGAAGCATCGCAGAGACATGTCTTCACTTCAGAAATCAATTGTCCCCCTCGGAGAGATGAGATAATAAACGGAGCCGTATGTGTCTGCCGGTTTTCCCAATATAAATATTTCCAATTGTTCTCTCCCTGACGTTAACCGCGTGGCTCTATTTAAGTGTTAATGAGTGCGGACTTCTCACAAACGGACGAAACACACGAAGCAGACTCGTCCGCAGTCATTATCGAAGGGACGTGTCTCGACAGAGGAGACGCTGGTTTTCGAGGGTTAGGTGTCGAGCCAGAGACGGGGTTATATTTTGCTTTCTTAATTATTGTTTAGGAAACAACCGAAGCCCGGGTCATAAAACATAACAGCGGAGATTTTTAACGGACGGCGGCTACAGCATCTGGAAGTATGAGGACCGGAGTATAATGTCAACAGGTTGGCCGGGAACACGTCAATCTCCATAAAGATTAGCGTGTAACAATATTCCTTTCAATGACGAGATAACAAAGACTTATGATTGTCTTGGATATCTGAAGTTATCGCATAGAAGCTTCTGTGCTCTGATACAAAGTGTCCGTGTGTTCGGCCACGACGGAGGGCAATGAAATCTGATTTCTCATAATGGCGCCATCGGCCGCGGCTTCCAGGGAGCCCAGGAAGACACGATCACCAACCAAATCGACCCTGCGGCACGATATCGTCGTCACGGATTTCATCTTCATCTGAATAATAAATAAGTTTGTTGTAAAATAAGTTTAGATGAGGATAGGAAGTCATGCCGTGCGGAGAAGGGTAGCGGCAGGGAGCGTAGGAGGAAGAGGGGCACTGAGTGGTTGCGGAAAAGGTTGTAAGCGTCCACTCGGCCCCCTCCTCTGCTCCCCACCTCTTGCGCACTCCTCGACGCAGCCCTTTTTGACTTTTTTTATGAACGACAGTCATTAGCCAAAAAAGTCAAGTTTCAGTAAATATACGAGCCAGGTGTCTTTGCAATTTATCTTCGGAAAGCTGACGAGATAGAGATTTATAATAGGTGTCAGACGCAGGACTCTGTATAAAGGGTATTTGGAAGCGATTCATCTCGAGACATAAACCGTATTCTGACCTTTTCATATTGTTTCTTTGGGGCCGGTGACCCTTATTTATTTCTAAGAGGGACCAGAATGACCGAATAGCTCCCGTCCTCCCCGTTTCCTGGTAGAAGAAAAATATTGGTGTTGAAGGGACTTCTTGACCTTGTATAACGGGAAGGTCTTATACGTTTCCCCCCTCTATCGATGTTTACTCCTAAAATATTTTTTATAATGTGAGTCTACTGAGCGTTACTAACCAAGTCTTGGGTAAAAAAAAAGTGGAAACATCTACAATTCTCATTTGTCAGAAGCGAAACGCGTAAGACTTCCTGAAGGTATACCAATTCTAGAGAAATCGTGGAATCGGGGCCCAATTTAATGACCCCGTTCATCAAAGAGAAGATGAAGACAACGTTATTCGGTGCAAGCAGAAAGAATTCCCGTGTCTGACGTTTCACAATCAGATGCAGATCCTTGGATTTATGTTCTCGGCCTCCGTGATGAGAAGCCTCCGTTTCCATTCTGTTTGTGAGTTGATTTTTCGGATGAGTTCCCAGCTGGTCTCAATGTCCTCATTTAGATTAGCTGCAGGGGCAAACACTTTGTGTCCTCTCCGTTTCCACTCGCTGCACTTTTATTTTCTTTCTTCTCCGGGTATTGATGGAACAGGTAACGCTGACAGCTCTGGAAATCTAATTCACGGCCTCGGCTTTTGCTGGAAACGCTTACGACCCTGAAAGAAGTTTTTTTCTACTTAATAAAACAAGGTGTTTTGGGGGTTAGGGGTAATTTTTATGTCTGAGAACCCAATATTGTGTCTACAACCCGCTGATGATAAGCCCACGAGACAAGGTACTGTCGCTGTTACCATCATCATTAATGGCGGAGCACATGAAGCAATTGCTCCAGGGCCCTGGTTTTGTGAGGGGCCCTGCACCAATTGCTCCAAGACCCCGGCATTCCGATGGGTTCATGCCACTCACCAATCATGTCCCGCGATGACGCTGTTCATTCCGCACCCGGAAATGACATTGCTTCTCGGCACACAGTGGCAATAAGGGAGGATGATTCCCGCGCGTCGGGGGACCCAATCAGATCGCCCCTCAGTGAGGGAACTCCAGGCCATAAGTAACATGCAGGAGGGAAGGGGGGGATGCGATAGGTACTGTGTGTACATATGTGTATGTGTATATGTATGTGTATATGTATATATGTGTCTCTGTGTATATATGTGTACATGTGTGTATATGTATGCATGTATGTGCATGTGTGTGTATATGTATGTGTATATG
>VKOC01024339.1:0-11198 GCA_009364415.1 Spea multiplicata | reverse complement strand
TTTTTACTAATCACATTGTGATTAGAAAGCTGAGCTCCATTGACTTGCATGGTTGAATGCAGTACCTGCATTCAACCTGCAAGTGGAGCCAGAGTTCTCTAGAGAGTCTGGAGACCATCTAGCGAACTTTTTCGTCTTTATTGTTTTTTTCCCGGGCCGCCGCCATCTTGCTAATGGCGAAGATCACCGGCAGCTGCGGCTATGACCGCTCTCCGGAGTGGTCACAGTCCATCCCAAGGTAAGTGTCTGGTGATCGCCTCCTAAACGTTTTTAAAACGGGCGTCCGTCGCCATAGAAAGTATGGCGGATGTTGACGCCCTGGGGAGGGGCCAGAGATGGCCCCTTTGTGCCGATCATGGCGCTGCTGAATGCCTCGAGGACATTTACCGTAGAACTACCGTAGAACTAAATAAAGATAAACATGAAGAACATGAGAATGGGCAAATATTCGTGGAATACAGAGATTTTTTTTCCCCTGAAGATGAACACAAAGAAAAATATGATAACTTGGCTGGCCCCAAAGTTTAGTTTATAGTGTTTTGCTGAAGGTTTAGCAAATCATTTTGCTAAATTGTATGTTTATCATGTACTATGAAAGTGATTTCTGTGTTTTAAATATCTTTTTTGTCAATAATTAATTCGAGTAAACTTAAAAATGGCAAATTTCATACTGAAAATATTATATTAAATATTTTCCCTTGCCGGCACCGCCCCCTGTGGGAAGTCCCGCATTTGGCCCGCGGGCCGCATGTTGGACGCCCCCTGCTTTAGAAGAATCCAAGAATACACATGTAGTTTAGATCCAAGAGCAGGGTTTTTTTTTCTTTTTTGTAAATCTTTATTGTCCTCTTTTTTTCTTTACAAAATAAAGAGTATACATATGTAATCTTCTGTATACAACATATCTGAAGACAGCCCATCAATAGACGTAACGTACATAAAATGGTAAAGAACGTACAACTTATATATCTATCCACAATCCGGTGAGGCTGGTCCCATATTCATACTTTCGTACGTCTAAGTTTGTTTTAATATTTGCATCTTATTCCCTATTGCATTGGGAATTTTTGCCCATTCATCCAGTAGAGCGTCAGGCATTAATGTTGGACGAGAAGGCCCGGCTCTGTTCTATTTTTATCCTTGCTGCTATGGTAACGGTAAAGGAAGATAATGCAAACATGAAGCCTCCTGTCTTGCCTTTAGCGCACCTTCTAAGAGAACTCTTCAAATTCTTGTCATCAAAAGGCCCCAATGAACCAGGCGCTATCCCTTATATTACACTTTATGTAGACATTAATCAAAAATGGTCAATTCATAGGCGTGTGAGTAGTTTTCAGGGACCTAGTGAATGACCTGCAGAGAGCTGGGACCAAAGTAACAAAGGTTACCATCAGTAACACACTACGCCGCCAGGGACTCAAATCATGCAGGGCCAGACGTGTCCCCCTGCTTAAGCCTGTACATGTCCGGCCCGTCTGAAGTTTGCTAGAGAGCATTTGGATGATCCAGAAGAGGATTGGGTGAATGTTATATGGTCAGATGAAACCAAAGTAGAACTTTTTGGTAGAAACTCAACTCGTCGTGTTTGGAGGAGAAAGAATGCTGAGTTGCATCCAAGGAACACCATACCTACGGTGTAGCACGGGGGTGGAAACATCATGCTTTGGGGCTGTATTTCTGCAAAGGGACCAGGACGACTGAACTGTGTAAAGGAAAGAATGAATGGGGCCATGTATCGTGAGATTTTGAGTGAAAACCTCCTTCCATCAGCAAGGTTGGAAGACGTGGCTGGGTCTTTCAGCATGACATTGATCCCAAACACACCGCCCAGGCAACGAAGGAGTGGCTTCATAAGAAGCATTTCTAGGTCCTGGACTGGCCTAGCCAGTCTCCAGATCTCAACCGCATAGAAAACCTTTGGAGGCAGTTGAGAGTCCGTGTTGCCCAGCGGCAGCCCCAAAACATCACTGCTCTAGAGATCTGCATGAAGGAATGGTCCAAAATACCAGCAACAGTGTGTGAAAACCTTGTGAAGACTTACAGAAAACGTGTGACCTCTGTCATTGCCAACAAAGTATTGATATGAACTTTTGTTTATTGACCAAAATACTTATTTTCCACCATCATTTGCAAATAAATTCTTTAAAAAATCAGACAATGTGATGATTATGGACTTTGTTTCTCATTCTTGTCTCTCATAGTTGAAGTGTACCTTGATGAAAAATACAGGCCTCATTCTCATCTTTTTAAGTGGGAGAACTTGCACAATTGGTGGCTAACTAAATACTTTTTTGCCCCAAAATATTCAAAAATTATATATATATATATATATAATATAGAATTTTTGATTATTTTGCAACAGACCCAAATAACGTGCACTGAATGTAAATTCTAAAAATACTACAGTGTTTCAAATGCAATTATTCTTATATTTAAATTGAATGTAGCTGAAGAAGATGAGGGATAATAGTAAATGTTGAGTTATAAGTAAAATACCTTTATTCTCAGAAACACAATATACAGTCAGCATCGAACATTAATGTAAGCAACATCTAAAGATTTATTTAAACACTAAAGTTCCTCCAGCTATCAGGAATCCCTCAGGATATAATAAGATCTAAGGAGGGTGTGTAGAACATATGACATTGCAAAGAGAAATAAAGTTGATATAAGAGAACTTATTTTGTTAAAAAAAACACCTCTCTATTATAGGCCTGTCCTAAAACAGACAGTCTATTGAACCTCAATAACAGATACTAACACTAGCGGCGAATGCGGAGTAACAAGCGATAGAGATAAAAAATGGCACCAAGCAGAGTCGTCTCTCTATATAATGAGGTCTGGATCAATCTTCCTTCCCATAGACCTGTGGTCTATGTGCAGCCACATTAATACACCCTGCTTTTGCTGCCCCCCTGCTGGACACGGGTATATAATATTATATCCCATGCTATGGGGCAGCAGCTGGGGCACAGGCCACAGGTTGCTCAGACCTCCATCTGGTGACCGTGGCGGCTGTTTCTGGGTCCCAATTGACAACAACTGGGCGTCCCTAAGCTAAGGCTGGGCCATGGACAGCAGATCCTTTTGTGTAATGTTAATGATCGCCTTGACAACAAGTAATTCACAGAAACACAATTCATAATATCTACAAAATAACACAGCATGTATCTACATTTTGAACATCTTCAGGTTCCTCAAGGGAAATCTTGCTTCGTCTTCTAGATTACACTGCAGGATAGAGAAGGCGGTTAATAATACCGTCACTGCATGTTATATGTAATGCGATATATCATTTGACATTGCTTCACAATAAATCATTATGTAGAATTCTTTTTATATAATCAGCCTCATGTTAAATTTGAAAGGTTCTATAAAACACTAGCCCTGGATACAACATACCATACCATGGAGGACCGCTACATATATCATTGCTCCAAACATGCTAACATCAAGATCTATGTAATAAGTGTAGTTAATATAAGTTTAGTCTTGTGATAATAATTATTGATGTTTCTTTTTGGGTTTGAGCAGCCAAGAGTAACATAAGTAATACTAGTAAACTGTGATTGTAAAATAAAGGTTTAAAACATCATATAATGTCTTCCGAAACCTGAAACCGGTGGGACTTTGCTGCTGTAACGTGATTACTGCTTCACTTCTGCCACTTACCAAAGCGATAGAACGCCTTGTATCCATAGGAGTTTTTCTGGTCATCGCTGTGAAACTGCAATAACATTACATTCCCAGAAGACACTAAAGCCGGAGGTAACCTGAACCCACAGAATTTGCCCAGGGCTGGGGCAATCGTAGCGGCTCCATCCGTGACAATCAGGTAGTCTTTGAAACAATTTAGGGAATCCTCCATATAGAAATAAGAGAAGGTCAGGGACACCTAGGAGAGAAAGACACAGTCCTGGTTAGCAGAGAACATTTCAGAGACGGATTATGAGTCTATAGAGGAGAACATAAGGGCTTTGATAGACGTTCAATCTGTGTGCAGACTGACAGCTCATGGTACAGAAAATCAAACGATATTTCCCATTCTTATTAAGCAGAAAGACCCATTTGGACACATTACACGCCATCTAGATTAGGCTTTGATACAGAGCAGCCTCCATGTAACATATTTTGCTATAACAGGTAATATGTTACCTTAGATCCCCGTGGGGCTATGATGGAATATACAGCATCCACATTGTTGGGGTAATACCCTCTGACCCATGGAGAAGTCACAATCCCGTTATCCGTGATGAAGGTCTCTCCAAAGGTAACTGTGAATAAAAAAAACATTTCAGAGCAAAAACAACTTGAGGGTTGCAGAGAAATATATTTTGCTAATTTCTTCAAAATAATTAAAATATAGATATTTAATTTATATTAACTTATTCACAGAAACACCAAATGGCCCTTACCATTATTATAGGAGGCACTGAATCTGCTCAAAGCCGGCTCCTGGCTGCTCACGAACTCCACCAACATCATGTTTGTAGATGAAATTAAAGGTGGGATCATCTCAAATCCACAGGTATTATTCAGAAGAACCTCATCAGATTTATACGCGCCATCATATACCTTAATGTAGCTTTCTTTACAGCCGACAGAAAGAGGGATGTTGATGCCACTGAGCTGCAGAGAAACCTGGAAAAACACAAGACACATGAAGGTCATTGTAAATAACGCCATGTATGGGACTGGATTATATTAGAGCATTCGGGTTAAAAAGCTTCACATTCAATAGATTGATCAGCCTCTTAGCATTACTAATAACAACATTTTTACCATTTCTTAAACATTCATGCGGGGTATACAGCCACTCCTGTGAATCAGTCACTATAAAACAGCCAAAAAACGTCCATTTTTTGGTTTCTGTTAATTTATGAATCCCTAAAACAGTCATCACATACTTTCACTTAAACCATGTTAAACTATGCTTAACCTTAGTTTTGAAAGAATATTTCTGATCAAGCTAGATTATTTTATATTCACCCTTTTACTAGGAGATTGAATCAACCAAAGACAGCTGCCGTCCTGTCCAAAGGAAAGGCCGTCGGCAGAGAAAGATCCTGAAGGGTCTGTGAATTTTGTCCGACAAAGATCTGAAGAAACAAAAAAAAGTATAATAAAATTATACAACTTTGCAGAGGGCGCAGCATGTGGGCTATTACGGAGCGGGTGTCACATATCCCCTTATAACGCACAGAAATTAGCAGCACACGTTTTACTAACAATGAAAATCTTTTTTAACAAAATGACTTACTGCACTTATAGAGTTTGTTAATCTTCATCACATCAAGACGGCTCATTCCAAGCATCTGTCCGACAGGCACCTTGGAGTCAGGTTTTGGAACTATTGTGGTTGTTCCAGAGGGGTTGGAAAAAGCAGTGCTATTGGGAGATGAAGACTATTAGAAATGGAGCAAAAGAAATTGGAAAAAAAAAACAGAATTGATACAGAATTCTACTTGCCTCTGGTAGTGCATTATTGAGCCGTAGTCATAGGGAAGATCCAAATTGTTGGAATCTCTAATCTCAAAGTTGGGCTGATTTACTGCGAACAGACAGACAGATATAAGATAATGAGACCAGACCAACGCGACACCGTTAGTCAATATTCCCCAGTGGATAAAACGCTGATTGTTCACAAGAGAATATTCATATGACATGTCAGCGATGCAACACGGTAAGAATGTTGGTTCCTATACACATAATATGAAGTTGATATATATATATATATATGATTCATTTTTTGAAATATTTAATGTTACCATTCAGAGATTGTCAATAATCCTTACTTCCCCCGCGAATGCCCTTTAACGCAGTGATCTCAGCAGTAGAAATTCACTTTTTTGTGTGTTGTGTATTCTCCACCCTCATAGATTTTCGAATGCCTCTGGGTTTAGGGTTGTACCCGTGTGATCACCTTTCTCACCTGGAAGAATGTTTTGCCACAAGATATCTATGTAGTTATTCCTGTCGCTCCTGGAGTGCTCATGGATGAAGCCCAGCGTGTGCATCAGTTCATGCTGGATGACGCCGGGGTTCACGCAGCCGCTCTTATCCAGGCTCACAACCTGTTTGCCACCAATCTTGGAAACGTACGACCAACACCTAAGGGATTGCAAAGTGTGATATAAAACATAACGAACAAAAAGCTAATTTTTAAATATACCAAGAAATTTATTCCCATTCCCGGTCCTAGTAATGGTTCTAAGAGGAATATTGGAAAATTACTTATTAATTTTTATAGCTTTTTCAAGATGTCTTGCCCAATGCTGAAGTGTTATATGAGCAGATCCAGTAACTAGAATCAAAGATCGTTGTTCAGGGTTTAGTCAGGTAGTTGAAACCAAACCATACATTTAAACAAATTGTTACCAATTAATGTTCAGTGGGGTCATTGAATCGAGATCCATATTACCGTCTAGTTAGACTCTTCTGGTTGGCCCTGGCTGGATAGTTTTCTGAATTAACAGTCTGGGGACACCTAGAAGGTGCTGAGACTCACCCAGATAAAGACTCTATACTGAGATAGTCGGCTTCTGAGCTTCTGCTGACAAACTTCACGCAGGTCATTGTTTCAAACTCCTGGAAGGCGTCTGTAATCAGCCATTTGTCTATATCAGCTGCAGACAGAAAGATCACGTGAGTTTCCTTAACATGAGAAAGTGAACTTATTACATTAGAGTTAAGCCGTCTGGTCAGTAATGAGTATAACTTACAATATTCAGAGGAAAGAACATAAGGGACGTAAACCATCCCGTTCGGTGAGATATCCCACAAACAGCCGTCACATTTGGTGGCACTGCGCATGATATTGTAGGGAATGTCTCCCTCTTTTAGCAGCTTGGAGATTCCTGAATATAAACAAAAGAATAAATCACACAACATCACAGGAACTGTCTATGGAGGCATTGGAGAGAGATCTCTCTTATAGTTAACGAAATAACATGAGTTTGATCAAGGAAGCCACAGGAGCTTCTACCGGGCATCAGATAGTAGGGGAAGAAGAAAATCCACTATTAATATGAAAGGGCTTCAGTATTTTAAGTTTCCCCACATATATGTTACTAAAATATGCATATAGATTAAGTTTGATTATTGGCAAATTGTATCAAAATATAAGGAAGTACTCAATTTATGTTATAACTCATATAATAGCTGACAACACACTCTATGCCATGTAAACGGGGGCGATGTAATATTCAGCCATTATGATTACTGGATTATAAAATCAAATACGATTTATTATTACAATATTACATTTACAATTACATTAACAGAATAACAGTTCCATGGATAGTTTAAAGTTTAAATTTTACAAATTTACAAATGGCAGCCATATATATATATATATATGAGAATGTCTGAAGCCAGTGCAAGTTTCTACTGATTGGATATGCTAATTGTTGTTATAGTGATAAAACCACTTTTATACACGATCCCATGTCATACACATGACATCATAACCATGACAGCTCAAGAACGCTCACCTTTATTTAGAGCTTCAATGCGTTCAAATACAGTTCTGTCGTCACGCTTTGAGTCTGTAATGGATTCCCGAGAAAACAGATTAACAACATTACTGAGACAGGAGGGAATCACAAAGACAAAAGGCCAAAAGAAGCTTCATTATTTAGGAAGAACGGAGGATAACCGAGTTGACTGAATTCAGCGAAATGTAAAGTAAACGTCTCAAAGACAGGAAGAAAGTTCAACAAGAAAAGACATTAATTGCATGAAGTAATAGTTATGGGTTTAATACGTACCGCTGTCAGAGTCCGGATTGACCTGCGGGAAAATAAAGACACGTCAATGAAGGCATAAGGGCAGAAAACATTCCCCAAACCCCAAACACAGAGAAGAGAGACGTTCAATAGAGTAAAGATAAGACGGGGTCTCAGCTACTTACCCGGATAGGTGAAGCCAGACAAACGGCCCACCCAGCTGCGATCAGCACTAGCACCGTGGACAGCTCCATTGTCACCGTGTGTAGGGATTCTCTCTGATGAGACAGAGGATGAGGACAGATATATATATAGTCCCCAGGGGGAGGAGACCGACCAATCAGCAGGCAGCCCCGGGACTCCACAGGGGGTAGAGCACCGCCCACTTTATAATCAGTTGGCATTATTTATTTTTTTTAAATCTGGAAAAGCAGATATGAAATAAAGCTGAAGAAAAATAAATTGTGTTTCTATATAAAAATAGTAATAATCATTTTATTTTGGGATATCCGGTGATACGATGAGGTTTACACACAACCACCTTATATCAGTATATATTCATATATATTCATACCTTTATCTTGATAAAAGACCCCAAGAGGGACTGAAAAGTTAAGTTTTTTCTGTAGTATCGCTATTTGTATATAAAAGTAATGTTTTAATGAGATAAATCCTCAGTGTGCTCCCTTTATTCAGTTTGCTCTCCAGATGAAGCTCTCACATATATAAGGCTGTGTGTAGGGTTACTTCTATCATGTATATATATATACGGTTTGGGGTCACTTGGAAACGTCCTTGTTTTTTTAAAGAAAAATAGATTTTGTCCATTAGGATAACATTAAACAGATCAGAAACCCAGCACAAATGCTGTAAATGACTATTGTAGGTGGAAATGGCTGATTTTTAATGTAATCTCTTCAGAGGCGTACAGAGGTCCTTTATCACTCCCATTACTCCTTTATCACTCCCTTATCACGCTCATCACTCCTTTATCACTCCCCATCACTCCTTTATTCACTCCTTTATCACTCCCATCACTCCCTTATCACGCTCATCACTCCCTTATCACGCTCATCACTCCTTTATCACTCCCATCACTCCTGTGTTCTAATGTCACGTTGTGTTCGCTGATCCAAGTTTAAGTTTAAGATGCTAATTGATGGTTTTGATTAGGTTACAGCCAGAAATGTCCTTGTTTTACATGAAAGCAGCTCAGTGACCCCAAACTTTTGAGCTGCTTTTCCTGGTTGTTGGAAAACGCTGCACCAAAGCAATGCACTGAAAGATGGTTCCCCGACTATTGATTTACATTTTATTTATTTATTATAATTTGATTTATCCCAACTATTTAACTAAATGATATTATGGATGCCATGACTTATTATAGGATTTTATAAGTTCTTGGTAAATTCCTGATTTCCAGATTTCGGTGGCCGGGTCTGTGTAGAATATTCAGTATTGGGGGCCGGCTCCATCAGTCTGTTCCTTTGTTACAGGTTGTAGCGCGTGTGACCACGAGATACTTAAACTACAGGAATAACGGGACTTTGGGAAGTTGTTGCAGTTGCTGCACTGTAGTGAAGGTTTCATAGCCAGGAGGCTCAGATAACAGAAACTCGCGTCTAAGGAAAGATCAGAAAGGAATCAATTAGCAAATCTATGAAGATTATTTATATGTAGATAAGACGATCCCATTAAGATCCCATTAACTATCTGCATAAACTAACAGCTGTCCTCGTCAACTGCATTAGCTTAATAATGGATTTAATTGATGTTGTTTAGTACGAAATACATTAAGAAATTGTAATGATATAGTAAGAAAAGATACTAAGAGTCATCTTACAAATAGAAGTAAACCAGGAGTAGATATATGAGGGGCAGCATTGTCATTATAACTGAATCAATATGTATATTGTTTTTTAAAGAATATTGTAGAATGTTTAATGAAAACAACTCCTGTATTATAAAGCCGGTCTGTGGGAATGAACTTGGCCCGTGGGAATTAGCATCGGCCACACGACGCGAGACAGCAGTATTTGGGTGACGCTTAGTATTCAGAATCTGATAACTTAGCTGCTGGTAGATCTGGTTTGTACGATGAACTCATTACATTGTAAATAAACAGATACTTACATATAATTACCATGATTCCACTGAATTCACAAATATATGAGAGCCAGCGGTGTCTAGAGATACAATACAATTACACTGATTAATTAATTAAAATAACCTTAAAGGATAAAAGATGATACGAGATTTTTTTTAATCCTGTATGTACAGTAATTTATGTATGAAAAATTACTTATAATCTAAATGTCATCTATAGATGTTTCCTCAATGGTTTTGTTATATTTTCAGATAGAATTAAATTTTATGAATGTTTACTGTTTCAGGGAAAAAATGATAGAATGTAATGAAACTTGATAATTTGTGCATCAGGAGGCATCTGCAATAACATGCTGTTTTCCTAAAGAAGCGTGAATGAAGAACGAGGCCCTTACTTGAGGAGCTACCTCTCTGAAGGGTACATTGCCATTCCTCCTGTGGCATTACTGATGGACCCTCATTACGAAGTTACTGACTCATACTCACACTAGAAACAAGGTTCTCACTCATGTAGTAGGCAGGTGGTAGAACTATTATCTCTGTACTGACAGTGGAGCGTTCCGAATTTTAGGGGGAAGAAAAGGAAAAATTCCTCTTTCAAAAGAAGGGTTTGACACATGGAATCCTGTTATAGACTCCTAGTTTGGGCCTTTCCATCCATCTGGTTGTCTGCCATATACATATGTAAAGATGTCCACAAAGGCCTATGAAAGGATAGATGTCCGGGTTAACACGTTTTTTCTTTAACAGACCCCAATTGAGAAAGTAGCAAATTTATTCAAACGGAACATAAGATGCCGAATAGTCGTTATCTGCCATCAAATTATTCATGGTTTCTACCAGAAATGCTTTCCAAACAAACGCCAGAAATACATGTTTTATCATATTTATTGCCTAGCACCGGTATTTGCCCGTCATAGTAGGGGATTTAATGAGACCTTCAGCTCCATTTCTTTGTCTTAGAGGCAAACCCTGTCCAAGCTTATTATGTTTTATAATTTCACAGCTTTTGGAAGCCATCTGATATTCATAATGAATTGTTCTTTGCCACAAACCTCATGTTCCTTCTATTTTCTAATTGCACAAAATGCACAATAACTCCAGCAAAACCACATGTTAAACAAACCCAGCCAGCCCTGTGCTAGGACATTCTTACCCTCCTAGTGGCTCTTTGGCGCAATAAATGGGTTAATGATTTTCTTGTACCATATTCATTTATTTCATCACAAATATTTATCTGATTATTCCTCTAACCATTTTATCAGGTGCTGTCAGTGGCCATACTCTGTTAAAGCCCAATTTCATATATGATCATTTTTATTATAATTATTCTATTTTTGACACTCTATTTTAGTACATTTTGGG
>VKOC01024336.1:0-25880 GCA_009364415.1 Spea multiplicata | reverse complement strand
CCCGGGGTAACATACCCATACGCGCACCCTCGGGGGTAACGCACCGATACGCGCACCCTCGGGGTAACGCACCGATACCCGCACCCCCGGGGTAACATACCCATACGCGCACTCTCGGGGTAACGCACCGATACCCGCACCCTCGGGGTAAGGCACCGATACGCGCACCCTCGGGGTAACATACCGCTTGCTGATGATCTTTACTGCAAACTCCTGGTTTGTTTTTTTGTGCAAGCATTTTCGACAGATGGAGAAGCTTCCTTCGCCCAGCGGCTGTTCTTTCAGATCCAGCTCGTAATGCTGATAAAACGGGGAGTCCTGCCCAGAAGCGCAGAGTTTTAGATGAACGGATAACCGAGGGAAACATTTCTATACGCAAAGGAACTTAAAAGTACGCGAGGGAAGTTTTACTTTACTTAGAGTGTGGTAGGTAAGTGGAGCAGCCTCCCAGCAGAAGCGGTAGAGGGTAATACAGTGAGGGGATTAAACACGTTCTATATTTCTATGAGTCTGATTCATTTGCTGAATATAAGAACCTTCATCATTGCGCTCCTGGCGATGGTGGTGACCCCGGGACGCTCCACGCCGAGGTGATACTGAATGGGGTCGGCTATAGCGGCGTTCGGCTTAAACAGGATGGAAGGCGCCACGAAGGAATATCCCTGCGAGAGAAACACAATCCCGACGTCACAATCTTACAGGATTCTGGAAACATCCAAAAATCATTATTACAGTGAAAGAAGCCGCTAGAGGAGGCAAGCAGTTATTACTCGGACCCCCACTACTCTCAGCCGCCGCGCCGAGTTGTTGAGCCTTACAGAGAGTGAAAGAAGACGGGACTGATAAGAACACTAAGGGTGTCAGAGCGTCCGGTTCTTTAAAATACCAAACGGGTTAATGGAGATTGAACGGACCCTCGAGAATATAAAGCAAATAAGGGACCCCCTAAACCAGAGACTCTGATCATATTCCCTTAAAATGTCCATTTTGCGCCGAGTACCTGAAATATGCGGTCAGCGTTCATCGGCAGGGCGGCGGGAGAATACGTGGGGTCCATGTCCGTAAACTCCTCGGAAAAATTCCCGACATCCAGCTCGTCCTTAATCACCGGCCGGAACGGGGAAGGAACCTTCTTGGCGGCCAGATCGTCCCAGTCGATGCTCTGCGAAACCAGCAATAAAAACGTTTAAAAAAACCCAAAAAATAAATAAAACGTTGCAAACCAAATTCTTTACTAATACCGGCAATAAATCACGCGATGTCTGGCAATAACCGCCAACGATTCACGGATCGCGATCCCAAATACGATGCCACACAATCATTTTAGGGGCCGCTCCACTTAAATGCGTACAAAACAGCTGCGCGGCCCCTTTAAACCGTCTCGGACTGGAGCTCCAGCCACGTACCCACCTCAAAGAAGCAATGCTTTTTGATTTCCCCGGACCCTTCCGGCCCGCAGCCCAGCCGCTTCTTTGGATCTTTCCTTAAAAGCCGCTGAATCAGATCTCTCACCGCGTCGCTCATTTCTTCGGGGTAAGGGGGGTCGCTCTTTAATATTCTCCTTGATAACACAAACACAAAAATGTACAGGAATGCGCCGTCCCCCACCGCTTTACCCGATTTGACGCTTTTTATCAGCGGAAATCACTCTGCCGGGGGGGAGATCCTCGTCGGACGGATAGGGGGGGGGTTTACCTGGAGATTTCGGCCTGAGAGTTCTTCTCCCCGTCGACTGTGAAAGGCGAGGCTCCGGTGAGCAGCTCGTACGCCAGAACGCCCAAACTCCACCAGTCCACGGCCTGAAAGAGACCGAGTGCCGCCGGTCACCGCGCATGCTCGCTATATACCGTCACACCGCTCTGGCGCTTAAAAGGCGGCGCGCGGGTAAAAGCGGTACCTTATAGTGGCCGGAGTCCCCTCCTCGGACTATCTCCGGCGCCATGTATTCTATCGTTCCACAGAAGGAGTACGTTCTTTCGTTCTAAAAGCAAAGAAATGGTTCATTTCCTCTAAAAACAAGTAAGAAACATAACAAAAAGCTGTAGCCATGACGATAACACTAAAAACACTGACTGCCAAAAAACGTGAATAAATGTGAAATGCACAGAAACAGCAAATAAGGACCATTCTCTCCCCCATCTCTTCTCTCCCCAGTCTCTTCTCTCACTCCTCTCTCTTCTCTATCTTCCCCCGTCTCTTTTCTTCTCAATCTCTTCTCTTCTTCTCTCCCCATTCGTAAAGAGTCTTCTTCTCTTCACTCCTCTACGATCTCTTCTCTCCCCCGTCTTTCTTCTCTCACTCTCTTTCTTCTCACTCCTCATCTCTTCTCTCACCCTCTCATCTTCTCTCCCCCGTCTCTCTTTCTCAATCCCTCTTCTCTTTCTCTCACTCCTCTCATCTTTCTCTCCCCCGTCTCTTCTCTCCCCGATTCCTCTTCTTCTTCCCCAGTCTCATTCTCTCACTCCTCTCTCTTCTCTCCCCCGTCTTCTTCTACTCACTCCTCTCTCTTCTAAGGCTCCCCTTAGTCTCTTCTCCCACTCCTTCTTCTCTTACTCTCCCCCGTCTCTTCTCTCACTCCTCTCTTCTTCTTCACTCCTCTTCTCATCACTCCTCTCTCTTCTCTCATCCTCTCTCTTCTCTCCCCCGTCTCTTCTCTCACTCCTCTCTCTTCTCTCACTCCTCTCTCTTCTCTCCCCGTCTCTTCTCTCACCTTTCCTCTTCTTCCTCAACTCCTCTCTCTACTCCCTCTCTATCTTCTCACTTCCTCTACTCTTCTCTCTCCCATCTCTTCTCTCACTCCCTCTCCTCTTCTTCTCACTCCTCTTCTTCTCTCCCCGCTCTTCTCTCACTCCTCTCTCTTCTCTCACTCCTCTCTCTCTCTCATCCTCTCTCTTCTCTCACTCCTCTCTCTTCTCTCACTCCTCATTCTTCTTCTCTCACTTCCTCTCCTCCCTCCGTCTCTTCTCCACTCCTCTCTCTTCTACTCCCAGCTGTATCTTCTTCCTCTCAAACTCCTCTCTACTTCTTCCCCGTTCTCTTCTCCACTGTCCATCTCTCTTCTTCCTCACTCCTCTCTCTTCTCTCACTCCTCTCTCTTTCTCTCCCCGTTCTCTTCTTTCTCACTTCCCTCTCTTCTCTCACTTTCCTCTCTCTTTCTCTCACTTCCTCTCTCTTCTCTCACTCCTCTCTCCCCCGTCTCTTTCTCTCACTCCTTCTCTCTTCTCTCCCCGTCTCTTCTCTCACTCCTCTCTCTTCTCTCACTCCTCTCTCTTCTCTCCCCGTCTCTTCTCTCACTCCTCTCTCTTCTCTCCCCCGGGGCCGGACATACGGAGCGTCTTTAATTAACATCCCCAAGTCATTATATGAGACTGCTTGATGTCACGCTAACATTTTCTGAACGCTTCCCACACTTTGATTATCCCGGTCTCCCTGGGGTGGAAAAAGCAGTGTTCCGCTCTGGAATATTCCGACGGTTGCTACAAACGTATCCGTAAGATCTACCTTTCCGGCCGGGTTCTAAACGCTATCGTTTATTGGAAAAACGTACGATGATAAATATTCGCCATTCCGGAGACTTTGCTCCTGGAGGCTCGAGGAGCCGCGTGCCGCGCGTCCCGCCGTCTTACCTCATCCGCCAGAAACTCTTTACTGAGTCCGAAGTCTGTGAGAACCACGTGGCCGCTGGAATCCAGCAGAATATTTTCAAGTTTTATATCCCGATAAATGATCCCGAGCTGGAGAAAAAAAAAAAAAGAGCATAAAACGCATAGCCCTACATGTGCTTCAGGGGAGGAATAATGCCAAAGAAATATATGTATCCAGTAGAGCACTCAACACTAACCACAAGAGCTTACAGTCTAATCAATAGAAATGAAAAGGGAGGAGGAGAAACAATGACCTTGTGCAGATGGTCGAGCGCCAGCACGATCTCCCCGATATATATCCGCACTTCATCCTCGGTGAACTTCTCGCGCTGGGAGAGATGGGTGAAGAGCTCCCCTCCGTTAATATAATCTGCAAGGAGTTAAAGGGACAGGCTGAGTGCGATGCATGCGCGATGCGCACCCCACACAGCTCACGATCACCATGGAAACCGTTCCACGCATTCCCACGGCGCAGAGAACGTTAGCCGGCGGATCCCGGCAGAGCAGCGAACATCCATCCCGGGAAGAGAGGGAAGAGAAGACGCGGCTCAAAGGGAAGGCATTTTCCCGGGCGGTTACTGTCCATTGAAATTTAGAACCTGCTGGCAGATCGGCCCCCAGCGGCCCCTGTTTCTCCTGCTGTAACGACTCAAACCTTAATCAGTCGTTGGTCTCGTCTTAGATTCAGGAGGAGGATAGATTCCTATCCCATGCATGTTTAACACCCTCACTGTATTACCCCCTACCACTTCTGCTGGGAGGCTGTTCTACTTATCTACTACCCTCTCAGTAAACACTCCCTTCCATCCCTTCTCAGCCTCTGACGTTCTAGTTTTAAGTCATGTAATGAAATCCTTGCTCCGTTAAGATTGGCTACTTCTGTACTTTTACTGAAACAAATGAACCCAAATGAATAAATTACAAAGCATCAGTAAATACACAGAGATCGAAAAAAATGAAACCGGAGCTAAAATCTGGTCAATAAAACAAAATCTGGTCAATCTACACAAAACGAGGTCCCTTTCACCAGACGCTTTCTGTGCTTGGAAAGACATGGATTTGCAGAGTTATTCAAAGTAGGACCAGACCACGCAGTGACCCCTCCTGACCCCAAAACATCTTCATATCCCCCCCTGTGATATCCCCTTGGCCGGCATCTGGCGTTTTTTGGTGTTTCCATTAAAGACGGGGACAGAACAGACAGATCCCGGGCCTCGCAGTAAATGTTACACCGAGTTAGTAAATGAGCTCATTAACTGGCACAAGTCCTTTGGCTTTTAGCCCACGGCTACATATAAACACGCGTGCCGAGACCTTCCAGGCGGCTTAAAATACCAGGGGAGCGGAATCGTGATGTGGCGGAAAGTTCTCTGAGTCTGCAGAACGGCAGAAAAGTACTAAAGAGTATAAAAAGCCTGTCCCGGGACAAAGTAAACTAAAGAGACCCCGCGGGCAAGAGGCAAACAATACAGGTAACTCAGGAATATATATATATATTTTTTTTTTTTATTATTATTATATATATTATATTTTTTATTATATATATTTGTATTCTTATTTTATTATATGTATTATATATATATATTTTATATTAAATATTATTATATATATTATATGTATTTATTTATATATATTTATTTTATTATATGTATTATATAATATTTTATATATATTTTATAATATATATTTAATATATATATTGTATTAAAAATATATATTTATTATTATTATATATATATATTTATTATTATTATTATATATATGTATGATTATATATTTATTATTTATATTTTTATTATATATATATTTATAATATTATATTTATTATATAATATTTGTATTATTAAATATATATATTTTTTTTATTATATATAAATTGCCTTAAAACACAATAGGCAGACAAGCAGGTGGAGAGCGTGCAAAGCTACTAAAAGTGAAGGGAGCCGCATCTTTATGGCTTTATAAATGGGGTTTCTGTTAGACCACGGAGCTTTAGGGCAGCTTCGCCAAAGACACCGAAAGCAGAAAAATGTCCCACAGAGCGAGGCTGCGCATGTCTTTGTGTAGCTATTCAAATAGGTAAAGGTAAAACGTATCCACCCGCCGCTGAAAACCCCAGGCTAATCTCCGCTTAACCCTCTACATCCCAGAGAGCGCAGAAAACATAGCAAAGCTCTTCCTCGCGCACAAACCCACCTCGTCGGGTACCCACGCTCTATAGCGATGCCGCGAGGTTTGGGGTCAAATATCTTGGCCCCCAGGACAGCAGCCCAAGGCAGAGTCTTTGTTTCTGAACGCGTTTCTTACGATAGCGGCAGAAGCTTTTACCGTCACATTTACCACTCTAGATGATCAGATTTGGTAAAAGTTCCAAGAACTTTAACACACAAAATGTATCATTTCTTTATCTCTTTTACATTTCCTCTATACGGCGATAAATCAGTTGGGTAGGAAACATCTGCAACAGAGAGGCTGAAAAAGCAATAATATTATATATATATAATCTATATACACACACACACACACATATACATATACACACACACATATATATATTACACACACACACACACACACACACACACACACATATATATAACACACACACACATATATATAATATACACACATATAATACACACATACGCAATCATTACACACACACACATATATATACATATATAATATACACGCACGTATATATATTACACACACACACATATTATATATATGTATACTACACACACACATATATATATTACACACACACATATATACACACACATACATACGTATACAAACACACATACACACATAAATACACATAAACATACACACATGCACACACACTCATACACACGCACACATATACACACACACATACACTCGCACTCTCATCACCGTGCTGTTACTCACATACACACAATCATCCCAGTTGTTTGCTTCTGCGGTCTGTATGAATCCCGCGTGTCTGATCTGTGTTATTCTGTTTTAGAGTCATGGATTTTCAGCACTAATTACTGGACGGTAAGAGCCCGGGACACACGCAGTTATCTGTTTAAATTGTTAGAGCGTCAGCTCTTCGGCCAAGACAAAGGCTGCGTTCCAGCATCAGAAGCCACGGAATGGGAAAGTGCCTGCTGCCTGCTCTGGCATATATATCGCTTTAGCCCCCCTAACACGTCGTAGAGGGGAGTCGTGGGAATCAGCCACCGGCCGGGGATCTCTTGGCATTTTATGATGTCATTGTGACACGTCTGACACGTGTAACGGTGCAACGCTCTGTACCCGGCCTGTGGAATTGTGAAACGCGCTGCGTTATGGGTTAATAATGCTCTGAATGGGTACCCGGTCTCTTGCAGGGGGCACAGAAGCATAAGGTAGGCATTTTTTCAAGGTCAGCCGAGGAAGATTATAAATGGCTAGAGAGCCGGCTGAAATCCGCGCTTTTCCAAGACGTGGTGGAAAGTACCGAGTCCTGTTACATCTCTAATAACGGGGGTCCGCGCTTCAGAGACGACGTCTCCCGATGCAGCTTCGCCATCCTCTATCACACCAAGAACCGCGGCAGGATAAATGTGACCGACGTGAAGGACGCTCTGTACGAGCGGGAGCTGCAGCATCTTCACCATCACCTCGGTAACGAGTTATTCCGCCTGTTATATCTCTTATTTATAACGCAGCGGAATATCCGGCAACCTTCAAACCGGGGGGGGTGACGGTAAGTAGCCCCATCATCCCCATAAGTGCCTTGCCCCCTCCAGTAACTCACACACACTCATACTTACACACGCTATCACACAAACACTCATGCTAACACACACACTAAGACACACTTACATATTTGTGCTGACGCACACTCCTGGACCAGCCCTTTGTGAAGAACTTTTGAGCGCCCCGAGGGACAATTGCCCCTGTATGTGGGGTGTCAGGGAGAAATAAAAAAGGTGGACAAGACTACGGCAGGCAGCGGATTCTGGATTCAGCCTCTCCAAGTCAGTTTTACGACAAAGCCTGAAGAAGGACGCGCGCCCGTGGGAATCACGGGAGCAATGACAAAAATATGTCTGAAACAGCAACATGAATAAAAAACTGCCTCCCAGCAGAGGTGGTAGAGGGTAATACAGTGAGGGTATTAAACATGCATGGATAGACATCCGGCTCGCTGAATCTAAGACGGACCAACGACTGAATAAGATTGAGTGTACAGCGGGAGAAACGGGGGACTAGACGGGGGCCCCGAATGTATTAAAATATATATTAAATCCGACCTCCCAGCAGGAAAATGGATGAAAATCCAGAGCCGGTTATGGGGGTTTTGTTGCAGTTTCTTTCCAAATGATTAGTAACGCCCCCCCATTATCTTTGTAGATATATTATATATTATTTTGTTCCCATCAGCTCTCTGGTGTCTCTTTCCGTGGCGTCGGGGGAATTGTGCAGATTTCTGCCACGACCCGGTGTTCAGAATAAAATTCCTTATTGCCCCGTCTCAGAGGTTGTGTTTTCGGCGCAGGGAAGGAGAAAGTTATCGTGGTGATCGACGACCTCCAGGACTCGAGCCCCAAAGAGAAGAATCGGATCGCGGAAAATCAGCCCAGCATCGGGAGAATGGCCGCCGAGCTCTTCCTCTTCCACAAACATGAAAAAACATTTTGGGATAAAGTGCAGGCAATAAAGGAGTCGACCCAAGGTGGGAAAACGTGACATTATTTATATAGCGCCGGCACGTTCCGTAGCGCAGTACCAACAGAGTCAGTAAAATAATTTAAAATCACACAATAACAAACCGGTACAAGGGGAGAAGAGGGCCTGGGAGCTTACAATCTAGTCACAGCTTAAAAACTAAAAAAAAAAAAAAAAGAAGAATGTATATACAAATATAAATTGAAAAACTGATATCATTTTTTTGTGTTTACAGGAAAGCAGAGCGCTGTGGACAAAAGATGGCCGACAGCCCAGCGTAGAGCACAGGAGGAATCCGAACTTGGAGAACAAAAATAGAGAGAGAGATTTTTCCATGAAAATAAGAAAATATTCCTTCTCTACTTTTTGTTTCTTTTATCGGAAATTTTAAGTATTTAACCATATATTCACTTAAGGAATGTGGTGCTGTTTGTTTTTATCGATCAAGGAAACCGGCTGCACCTGGAATATTCCGAAGAAATGTATATATTTGCAAGGTAATTGCTTAAAGTGCAGCGATTTCCCCAAAGCTTTTCTTGTCCTTTCTGTGGGCATCGGCAGAGGCGTTGCTGCCGCGGAATCCCTACCTTGGGTGGCGTTGCTGTCCTCGGTTCCGCCGTGGCGTTTGACTTTTGACCTCGTCGGGGAGTCTGGCCGCTCCTCATGCAGTTTTATTCCTCCTTTGCAGCCGTTTCCGTTTCCGTTTCCGTTAATGATTGCGTTTCAGGCTTCGTATTAAACTGAAGATCATTAGCAGCTGCTTGGTAAAATTGTTTACTCACCAACCCCATGCCTAGAAAATCCCTGAATGTGCGAGGGATGCCGGGCGCCCGCACCAAGCGCTGATTTCATTTACATTTTTCTTCTCTGCAATCACTTTGTTAAATGATAAAAATAAACCATTAACAAACCATTTTGAACGCATTCTTACTTTACAGCATTTTTCACCGTGAGCTCTGTGTGTATACCGCATGCCGGGTACCGTGACCTGTGTGTATACCGGTTGTATACCGCTGTGAAGGACGTACCTGTGGTATACTGCATGCCGAAGTACCATGAGCTGTCGTTGTAATACCGCATGCGGTACCGTTGACCTGTGGATTTATACCGCATGACCGGGTACCGTGACCATGCTGTTGTAAATACCGCCATGCCGACGGTACCGTGACCTGTGTGTTTACCACCGCATGCCGGGTACCGTGGACCTGTTTGTATCCGCTCCGTGTCCCGTGACTGTGTGTTATCCCATGCGGTCCCGTGAGCTGTGTGTAACGGCATGCCGTGTCCCGTAGCTGTGTGTATACGATGTCGTGTCAACGTGACGCTGCGTATACCCCATGCCGAACGGTACCGTAGCGGTCTGTGTGTATACCGCATGCCGCGTCCCGTGACCTGTGTGTGTACCGCATGCCGGGTACCGTGAGCTCTGTGTGTGTACCGCATGCCGTGTCCCGTGACCTGTGTGTGTACCGCATGCCGGGTACCGTGAGCTCTGTGTGTATACCGCATGCCGTGTAACGTGACCTGTGTGTATACCGCATGCCGGGTACCGTGAGCTCTGTGTGTATACCGCATGCCGGGTACCGTGAGCTGTGTGTATACCGCATGCCGGGTACCGGGACCTGTGTGTATATCACATGCCGCGTATGGTGTCCTATGTGTGTACCACATGCCACATGGTCTAAACCCCTAGACCTGTGGACCTTGGGGGTCGCTTCTCTGCTATAATATAGAAGACTGAACCTTTCTGACCCCAGAATCGGGGAGACATCATTTGTTTTACCTGCGTATAAGGAGACCTCGTTCACATCCTGACCCCGGACTTTTAACGACCCTTGAAGTGACTTCTCCTCATTGAATCGCTGATGGTGACTGAGGTGAGTATCGTGTCCAGCATCGTGTTGCCCCAGGGACCCCTCCTGACGATGACCGGCAGCTGCCCCTAAGAGTCCTTTTGGTTCTTGCAACGCAGGATCTCGGTACCGATGGCCTCTAAAAGAAACCCTTCGCAGACGCAGCTGCCAATAAATCGGATAAACCATCTTAATGCCGAGTGGCCATTCTCTTACCCCGTGCCCAGGTCTGTGATATCTCTTTAGGGCTCTTCTGGAAAAGGTGCGGGGCGAGAGCAGAGGAGGACCTGCGGCGCCACGTTCCTGGTGAAAGCCCCATAGATCCTCGCTCATATATTTCGCTCCAGTAGCCCGTGCCAGTAGCCCGGTATGGCTGCCAGGGTTTGTATATCTGTGTTTAACCCTTTTTCAGGGACAGTGTGGCTGTGAGGATTAACCCTGTGCATTCATGCTGTTCTGTAATTGGCCAGTGGGAAGGTCAGCGTGTGCTGCACTCCATGTTTCCTCCACTAGATGGCAGTCTTGTAGCTGCACATTTCTATCTTCCTTTCTAGCTTCTATTTGACTTCCTTTGGATCAGAACGTTTAGAATGTTGTGAAGAAACACATTTTGTGTAGAAGGTTCGTGCTGTGACCTTCGTCGCCCTTTCACGGGACTCGTGGGAGCGACACGGGGCAGGCGGCTCGTGTTTCTGGTTTTTTATTATTTGTGATCCAGGAAATGGGTTTGATGTCAGAGAATTGATTGACTTTCACTTTCATTCTTACTGCAAGCTGTCGAGCCCCTACAAGAGAAGAGTCGCCCCTAAGGTAGGTGTGGTGGGCAAAACATTAGGGGTCTAGGGGCAGACAGACTGGGGAGGGGGCAGTAAGAAGGCAGCTTCATTCCCCCGCTCTGTGTGGGGTGGGTTTATTTTTTTATTACCAGTAAAAGCCTAACATTTTACTGAAAAAGCTAAAGAGCCGGATTTATGCCTCTCTCTCTCCCTCTCTCTCCTTCTCCCTTCCGCTCTCTCCCTCCCTGTCCTTCTCCCTTCCGCTCTCTCCCTCTCTCCTTCTCCCTTCCGCTCTCCCCCTCTCTCCTTCTCTCTCTTCTTTATTTCCTCAACTCTAAAAACAGACAAAAATATGGCAAAAAAAGTGATCGGAATATTCTCGAGGGACAGCGAAGAGTCATACAGATGGTTAATTAACTACCAATTAACCCTTCCTGGAGTGGGAGACGTGCGTCCGGTGTACATCGCTCCAAACAGCTCCCAACATTTCAGGGACGAGCTGTCCAAATGCTCGTTCGCCGTCGTCTATCACACCCTGAACCGAGGAAGACTGAACCTCACGGACGTGGCCGACGCGCTGTATGACCGGGAGCTGGAGGCTTTGAACGCCAGGCTCGGTAAGAGGGAGTCTGGGTCGTTGGGAATATTCACTTAGAAGTTGCATTCCCCTCCAAGTTAAGGGTTAACCTGATTGAGCAGAGCCACAGACGTCGCATTTGGTTACAACAGAGAGAGAAAATGATCATTTTTATTCATGATATACAAAATCGACAGGACTGATGGGGTTTTTCCAGGACGCTTGCTTAGGGTTTTTAGGATAGATTGTAAGCTTTTATGGACAGGGGGGTTTCATTGAGCGTTTAAAGTTAGAAAAAGTATGGGAGAGTCTGACAGGGTAACATCCTGGGGACGGGAGTGGGGAGAGGGGATAACGGATGGAGAGATGCAAGTCACCGGCAGAGAGCGGTTAGGGGTATTTAGAGATAAGAACTGAGATATAGGGGAGCTGGGATGAAGCGATGGGGAAAGAAAATTACGGAGGTGCAATAATCCACACGGGAAATCACAGGGGAACAGAAGAGATTTATTTAAAAGTCTCCGTGAGGAAAGGATGATTTCTGGAGATGTTCCTCAGGTTAAGGCCTCTGGATTTGATGAGTGGGGGGAAGGATGGAGTGGAGTCGAGTGAAACACCAAGGACCGCAAACTGGGGCTGTTGGGTAGATTTAGGAATCAGGGAAGTGGAATCATCAGCAGTGATGAAGATATCGGGAAGTAGAGAGAAAGGAGACGGAGGAATAACTAGAAGCAGAGAGGAGAGAGTTTCATGTAGGGGAGGCCATAGGGGATTAAGGAGATACAGTAGATCCATTCTCCAAAAGACGTGATTTACATAGAGAAGAGGCCCCAGCGCCCAATGCGAACAACAGAAGAAACATGAGGCAGACAAGAAGACAAGTAAAGCGCGGTCAGGAGAGAGCAAGAATGAAAGATCTGATAAAGTATCAACGTCTATGTTCAGTGTTACAATGTAGCAGACAAACCTTAGACGTCCGATCATTACAGGTCGAGAGAACGTCATTGTGGTGATCGATGACCTTCGTGGCGGCGAGGAGAAGCAAAGCATTCTGAGGAACCAGCCGAAGCTTGGGAGACTGGCCCAGGACGTCTTTCTCTTCACCACGATGGATAAGCAGGAGATAAACGAGCAACCACCGTATCAGATGTCTGGTTCTGCAGCAAGAAACCTGCAGGAGATGAAAAAACTCATTGCTACAGGTATGGAAACCAGACGACTATTTCATGTCATGAGCGACCAGTCAGGGTTCATAGGAGGCTTCTCTGAGAGGAGCAAAATTAACTATAATTTGGCCACATTTTGACCAATTAAGCCAAAGACAAACACTTTGGTTTTTGGTTGGGCTCAGATACCTACCCCCTGAGCCGTGAGGAGCAAAGTGTAGAGAGAGAGGCAGAGTTATGGTACCAGATGTGTAAATAAGAAAAGGTATCTAACGTGAGAACCGTACATGACCCATGTGAGACCCTCACACCCAACATGGAGCCGCCCGGTGGAGGATGCCCAGGGGTCTGGCCATAGCCGAGGGTTTCCCGTTGATCTCCCGGTATTTTCGTTTATTTGAACGCAATCTCTGGGTTTTTTTTTCGTATTTTCCACTAACCGGCTTTTATTTGTTTGTTTCACAGAACCGGCCAAGCGGGTGAGTATTGACTTCATGAAATCAAAGAAAATAAAGGAATGGCTCTTTCAGGCAGAGATATTCATTTTCTGGAGATCACATGAGAGTTATTTGGCCAACACCAAGGTTTTCTCATACTTTAAGAAAGTAATGTTCCCTGGGGTTTTACGCGGATATTCCAGATGAGAAAATCACGTCTAGAAAGCTTTTAGACTTAAAAGTAAAACAATACCCTTTTCTGTTAAATATATTAATTGAGGAGATGGGGGGGTGATGAGAATGAAAACATCCCATGTGGGAAGTATGGACTCCATCCCATGCTTCACCTCCCCTATAAATGGTAATATAAAAACCATGGTGGGGCATATATTGTGTTTTTGGACTGGACCTCACTGAAACCCATGAGAATCAGGAGTTGTATGGTGGGGGGGGGGTAAAATGGCGGCCCAGGTTCTGACAGCTTCTTCTCGTTCTCTTTCAGTGGTATTGCAAATGGCTGCTGGTTATCCTCATTGTTGTGGTGATCGTAGTCATCTGCGTCATCGCAGTATCTTACGCGCCGAAGCACTTGACTTTGGCCAACTCTACCACCACCCCGCTTCCTGTCACTATCCATTACACCAACGATCTTAATTCCACCAGCGGTCTCAGTTCTACCAACAGTTCCACGAAAAGCTTCGCTACCCCGTGACACAGAAGCAGGGGTCCGGCTGAAACTCTGAAACTCACCCCCCCCCCCCCCAGCTTGGCTTTGCTTCAACTACAGTTTCCTTTGATTTTGTCAGCAGAATTATAGAGAATCTTTTATTTAAATCTGTAATCTGTATCATGATAAATCACTCATTATTATCTACAACTTATTCCTGGGAACATTTAACCCCTTCATGGGTCTGGCATCTGTCAAATGGTTTTATGGCTCCTCTAACCAGGGAGTGAACTGACCAAAGACGCTCTGATTGAACCGGATCTACTAGATCTCTGCCAGTCAGGCTAATTTACTGCTGAGCCCATCCCCCGATACCTCTGTGTTTATCTGAAGTCTCTGTTAATGTGTGAATTGTGCTTTTGTATTTAGATAATTCTGTGTTCGCTTCCTTAAGGGACCCAACAACTTGGTCTCGAAAACTCGCAATCAAACTCTGAGTCAGCCAATAAATGGAATCATTTTAACTAAACTTTTCTCCTGTTTTCTCAACGGCTAACACGGTACAAAACCTTTTTATCGATCTATTACTCACAAATAGTAATCTTGTCTGGTCTTAATTATTTTGGGCTATACGTTACCTCTCGGCGTTAATATGGTTTTTGGTTAATATGGCGGCGGTACTCGGAAGAGGAGAGAATAACGCAAACGGATCAGCAGACCAGGAGAGGGAGAAATGGAGGACAACCGGTTGTCGAAAAAGGTAAGGAGAGATGGAGGGAAAGCGAATGAGAGAGAGAGGGGAAAAAACAAAACATTTCAAACAAAAGTTCTCCTTCATTTTTTCGGGGCCCCTTTATCGTTTTCGGACAAAATTACAATTCTGTTTCCTTCGCCCACATTTACTCTCTTGCTTTCGTTTTTCTTTACTCTCTCTCATGCTCTCTGAATGTCTCTCTGTTTTCTCTGCCGACCGCCTCCGTGTCTCGCAGCTCCGCTTCACGTCTCTCCTCTCTTCTTTCTCCGTCCTCACCGTGGCAGCCATTTTGGTGGACGTTCGCTTCACAAGCTTATTGTAGCACAAAATGGTGGAACTTCCAGTGATGCCTCCCCCCCGACCCTCCATTTCGGCAGAAGTTCGCCGGGAGGTTTTATCCGGGAAGAAAGAATAGAGAGGAAAGAAGTGGTCAGCGGAGAAGGGAGGGAGGCATTCAGAGAACAGGAGTGAAAGAGCCTGCAAAGGTTATTTCTTCGTTTTCGTCGGTTTCTCGGGGTCCCGGCCTCGTTTTCAGAGATTCCTTCGAATTTACGAAATCCCCAAATTTTGTTATATTTGCAATTTGTACAAAATCCGAATTACTACCTATACACGACCCGGTCAATCGGAACCCGCCCCCCTCCCCCCACTATCCTGACACTCATCCCAGCATGGACTAGTAGATACCCTTTTTTATAGGGTTAATTTTCTGGGGGGGGCACTCCTCCTAAATACACTTTGCTTTCGCTTTCTTTTTGACTTTCATTTGCTTTTCAGAAGACGGAGCAGCCGGAGCAGGAGAGAAACCCACCCTAGTCTGGTATGTGGGGTGATTTGGGGGGAATTAGGGGGCAGTTGTGGTAAGGGAGATAGACAGTTGCTATGGCGATAGCATAACTTTCAAACCTCCATTTTGTAGACATACCCCTATAATGCATGATAGTCTTCTTTGTGACCTCAAATTGAACCTCACTCCCCTCCGAGTGTCCGTCCCATCTCCAGCCAGACCAAAAACACCTGATTCCCTCAAAACTCCTATTTAACCCATTGCTGCCCTGTTATTCATAGGAAAGCTTCTCTGCGTAAAACACAAGGATGCCAAAAACTCAAGTGATCGGAATATTCTCGAGAGAGACGGCGAAGAGGCGTATCAATGGTTAACGGACACCTTCATAACCTTCCCTGGAGTGGGAGACGTGCGTCCGGTGTACATCGCTCCAAACAGCTCCCGACATTTCAGGGACGAGCTGTCCAAGTGCTCGTTCGCCGTCGTCTATCACACCCTGAACCGAGGAAGACTGAACCTCACGGACGTGGCCGACGCGCTGTATGACCGGGAGCTGGAGGCTTTGAACGCCAGGCTCGGTAAGAGGAGCCATCGAACCACAATCCTGTCCTCCGGCCGCGTCTCCCTGCGTGTCTGTAGCGCCCGTTCTGTTGCTGGTGGAGAAGGGGTTTAGTGGTTTCCAGAGTTGGTGGCCAACCCCGGTCTAATGGCAGTCACCGGTGAGATGGTAGCACCAAGTTCCTCGTCTTTTTCGCTCTATTTTTAGAAGAACCGGAGCGTCCCGGGCTGTATTCTTAGGGACAAGGGAAAGTTATTTCTTTTCAGTCCCTCCGCTAGGCCGCAGGAGAGGCTCTGGCTCGGATAAAATGGATCCAGAGCATCCAGGCACTTGATCCAACCCATGCAGAGTCTCCTCTCCATGGGCTTTCATATGGACAGTCTCTGAGTTAGCGGTAGAGTACCGGCCACCCTACACCATGAATGCCACCAGTGGTTATAAAGGGACAATAGAGCCTTAGAGGTCCGAGCGTTTCTCTGTCATTTCAGGTCGGGATAACGTTATCGTGGTGATCGATGACCTGATCGATGGCGCAAACGAGAAGGCCATGATCCTAAATACGCAGCCCAAACTTGGGAGACTGGCCGGAAACCTCTTCCTGTTCTCCACCGAGGAGAAGCGGAAATCACTCCCTTTCACAGCAACAAAGCTTGAAGAGATAAGAAGAATGACCGACATTTCTCACAAAACAGGTTATTTCATCTTAATTACTAATTTCAGCGCCACGTTCCAGACGGCCGGCCGAGAGTCATCGGGATTATGGAGACCACATAGAATATTGACCCCCCCACCATTATCATACCGAACGAAACAAAGGTTACGCATTTGGTGTTTATTAACGAGACCCTCAGAAATCACTAGAAATCCCCTGAGAGACGAGCCAGAAACGCCATCAACTGGCATAAAGAATAAACCTGGGGACCCCAAACCCGCAGATAATCTGAAGCTGAGGTTCAGCACCATGCGTAGCGACACGTTTAGATACACGGGCCCATCGAGAGATTACACGCCATGGGTGGGGGAGGGGGGGTGCTGGTTATGTATTTACGTTGTTTCTTTTTTTTTTGCAGAATGCGCCCTGCCGGTGAGCAACAATCAACTCTTCAATTTAATTACCCCGTTCTGCCCCTCTTCCACGTTACCCCACCATCCAGACCTCTCTTCAATCCCAACCTTTTCTCGACTCTCTCTCTCTTCTCCACCCTGCCCTTCTGTGTCTCATCCATCCTCATTCTCCCAGCCCTGCGGTCCCTGAGGGCCTAAGCCAGGCACCCGTGCTTTGGAGAACCCGTCTGTTCCTAGGCAGCAATCAGATGCCCTCAGGGGTTCTTTAATATCTTTCTTACATATAGAATTGTATAAAATGTATTTTAGGTCATCACCCCTCACAGGCGCTATTACAGCTTCGGACATTACAGGGGGGCCGCTGGGGCATTTAACGCTAACATCCGGCTCTCTTTCAGAAATCTTGTTTGATGTCGGTCATCGCAGCAGTCATTGGGTTTGTGATAATCTTAACGATCTCCTTGATCTACGGACGCCAACAGAGCGAGTCCGGGGTGACATCCGACCCGGGAACCCCCAGGCTGGGCTCTGGCCCCGACGCCTCGGACCCCTCTGCGATGTGAGGACACAATTATTACGGGACGCTAAAAAAACTAACAAACACAAATACTAACTTATAACAAAAAACTGAATACAAAGTAACCGTTAGTAAGAAAGGTTGAAAAATCATTGATCCCCAAAATAAGTGCCTCAGTGCTAATTGCTGGCCCACAAGGGCCGGTAACCAGAGCGCCCGGACGCCTCATCCCTGGGAGACTTATTCTACGGATCTATGTTTTTTTTTCTTTTTATGCGAACTAACAAAGCTTTATTAGACACAAACCTTTATCAGTCGTTGGTCTCGTCTATCCCATGTCTGTTTAATACCCTCACTGTATTACTCTACCACTTCTGCTGGGAGGCTGTTCCACTTATCAACCTACTCTCTTGGCTAATTAAATCTTTTAATCTCTAGTTTTGGATTCTGGTCCCTTGTCTCTCTGTAAGCTCCTCTACTCGCTCTGTGGGTGCTTTGCAATGTTCTTTTCTACCCTGTATTAAATAAAACAAATCAAGACTTTATCTTACTGCACCGAGTTATATGGGGGGGGGTTATAACAGCACAGAGCCGCCCCACAAACATCACGGAAGACCAATACATATTATTTCATCACGGAAGCGCAAACCTCAGTCTCGCCCCAAAAGAAACACGGAGCCGTTTTTAGGAATAGGATTTGTATTTAAAGATCAGAACACGTTGCGTGTCCCCTTCAGCCCCCCCCCCCGGCGTCCTCCATCGTCACGGAAAATACCCCAGAAGCAAAACAAATCGCAATCTCGGCTCCTCGGGGGAGGAGAAGTTCTGAGGCTGAGCCGCGGACCAGGAGGTCCCACCGCAGGGGCAGAAGGTGAAACCCACCCGATTGCTGAGTCTGCTCAGAGCCCCCCGGATCCCGCAGGGACTGGAGCGCGGCCCCCACGGCTGCACATTCCGCCACGGGCTTTCGGATCACGCAGCGAAGGGGTTGGCGTGAATGGTGACGTCCTTTATTCGCACCTCGGTGAGGGGCCGGAAGGATTTCTCGTGCACCGGAAGCTTCTCCAGCTCATCCAGGGTGTCCAGGCCATCAATTACTCTACGCCAGAGAGAGACCAGTCAAAAACACATAAAACCCCCCAAAATAAATAGCCGAATTTATCTCAATCGGCCAACACGAGGCATTTTACTGCCAATTGGAAACACCAGCCAATGGCATACAGAGGGAGCCGGAGGGGTCCGGGGGCCCAGGTATCACCCAGACCCCTCACTGTGTTACCTGGGTCATGCGGAGTCTCACAGCGAGCAGAGAAGGCAGACAGGGGGAATAAGAGGGCAGATAGTGAGACAGATGGGGCAGAAGGGCAGTTAGCATCGCCCTGGCACCACTTACTTTCCAAACACCGTGTATTTCATGTCCAGGTGAGGCTGCTTCCCGTAGGTGATGAAGAACTGCGAGGCGTTGGTGTTGGGGCCATTGTTTGCCATCGACACGACTCCGCGCACGTTGTGCTGGGGTCAGAAGGGTAGAAACAGGGATGATATCCAATACAGGGCAGGAAGGGGTTAAATAGCTCTGGCATGGAACGGCCCGAGGGTCTCACTGACATCTAGTGGACGGGTTTCGTATTACACCTCGCTCCAGGGAGAGACGCCAAGGGGTGTGAACCATCTGCCCCCCCCCCACTCGCTCACTCCGATGATGTAACGATGACCCCACTCTCATCGTAGAGACCGCGTTAAGTTACCTTCAGGAATTCGCTGAACTCATCTTCAAACTTCCGGCCCCAGATGCTCTGCCCTCCTTTTCCCGTTCCTGCGCGGGGCGAGGAGGCGAATTAAACACAAGTGGGGAGAGCAGATGCTGCGGCAACAGAAAGAGCGGGGGGAGAGATGGAGCGCGGGGCGGTGTGCTGCCACGCTGTGTAAATGCCCACTGGGGGGGTTAGGGCAGAGTGGGGTCTGTGCGGGGTTCAGGGCAGAGTGAGGGTCCGTGCGGGGGTCAGGGCAAGTGAGGGTCCGTGCGGGGGGTCAGGCGTCCGTGCGGGGGGTCAGGGCAGAGTGGGGTCCGTGCGGGGGTCAGGGCAGAGTGGGGGTCAGGGCAGAGGGGTCCGTGCGGGGGTCAGGGCAGAGTGAGGGTCAGAGTGGGGGTCCGTGGGGGGATCTGTGTTCTCACCTGAAGGATCCCCGGTTTGCACCATAAAGCCTTTAATGTTCCTGTGGAAGACGCAGCCGCTGTAATAGTTACTGGCGCAAAGAGCGAGGAAATTCTAAGAGAGACCAAAATCCAGTTACCAAACAGCGACCCAGCAGGGGGCGTCTCCACCACACGCAATGAACTGAGGGGTGGATGAGTGGAGCAGCCTCCCAGCAGAAGTGGTAGAGGGTAATACAGTGAGGGGATTAAACATGCATGGGATAGACATCCGGCTCTGAATCTAAGACGAGACCAACGACTGATTAAGGTTTGAGTCTTTACAGCAGGAGAAACGGGGAGACCAGACGGGGGCCGGATGGGGCCGCTTTTAAAATACGACCTCCATGTAAAATATCTGCAGAAGCAATTCCATGAAGTGGCCGTTACTCCAGGTCAGGGGTAGGCAATCTTCGGCTCTCCAGATGTTGTGAACTACATTTCCCTTGATGCTTTGCCAGCATGATGAGTGTAAGAGCATTATGGGAGATGTAGTCCACAACATCAGGAGAGCCGAGGACTGCCAACCCCTGCTCCAGGTAATCATCCATTACTGTCGGTCCCAGTGATTTTTGGGGTAAGAGGAGGGGTAAAGGGGGTCAGTCACTCACCTCGCTCGCCCTCGGCGCTCTCTCGCAGAATATCTCAATTTTGACGTCTCCCAAGTCGGTGTGAAGCGTCACGGCCTGGAAGAGACAGACGGACAGACAGACAGACGGGGGCTTCTCTCGCCTTGTTCTGGCGTTAAAACCGTTACATTTCTCGCTGCAGTAATGAATGAACTCACCATTTTGGGGGGAATCAGACGGAGACGCGTTTCACTGAACCTAAAAAAAGGAAGAAATGACATCATCAAAAAAAAACAGAAAAAAAAACCCACCAAAAAACTGAATCTTCCGTATAGTTAGAATTTTTGTCGGATTCTGGTTAATTTCAGCCGTTGTGAAACGCGCAAACGTTTACAATTTAACCCGTCGAAGGAAGGGATACCGACCGACGTGTTTCTCAGGAGCGTTCAGCAAACTCGCGTCGCGCTGATTTTGGGGCGAAATGTCTTGTTTTTGCTCTAACGTCGGACCCTTGGACTCGCGCAGGAGAAACGCGTCGGCCGTCACCCACACGCATTCCCATCACCCCGTCCCTGCCGGCCCCCCCGTATACACGGCTGCCTCACACCACGACCACCTACCTCCATACAATCCGAACATTAACCCATTACACCCCGCGACCAGTCTTCACGGCCACATTAACGATAATAAAGCAGATTCGTTCATTCGTATGAATTGAGGTAAGTTTAGAAATTACTTTTTATGACATCGGTTCGTTAGCCGAGCGGCACCGGCTCTGTTGTGACTGGAAACTCACGTTTCTTCTCCAGTGGGTGTACCAAGATGGCCGCCGCGTCTCTCCCCCGCGGCTGGGTTGGCCGCCAGATTCTGAGAGTAGCAAGATGGCCGACTTCCTGTCATGTCGTCGTCAGGAGGCCGGACTTCCTGCCAGGTGCGAATAGAAAGGAGACTTCCTCCACGTGACATTATTTCTGCTCGTTGCAGGGTTCTGGGGTCAGGTGCAGCCTGGGAGTCCGGAATTGGTATAAGTTGGTGCATATAGCGCCAACATACTCCGCAGCGCTGCTCTGATTTACAAACCAACCGCAGGTAAAAGTTGTGAGAAGCCCTGCGGCTTCTGCACCGATATCTATTTCAATACCGACATACCCCGCCAGGGCACATAGCAGCAAAGAAATGCCCCTCCTGGTCAGGGCTGCCGCCACTCCTATCACCCTCAGCCATAGACGCTGGAATCCAGCAGCTTCCATCAAGGTTAGCTACTTTTGGGCTTCAGCCCCCAGCACACTCAGCCAGCACCGAGCGCATAGCTGCCAGAGCTCCTGTGTGGCTGTATAGTCCCGTCGGTGGGTGCAGGGTCGACACGTCAGGCCCCCGGAGTCAGTTTTCGTTGCTGGGCACCTGGATACCGCGAGGGTAATTAGCCTCGGGACGGGGCATTTACTCAGGAACTTACCCTGGAAGCCGGGCTTTGTCTTCCCCACTTAGGCTGTGTTAACCGCTTGTTATTCTCCGTTATTCCGCCCCATCGCGTCACGCTTTGAGTATTTTTATTAAAATTCTCCCACAAAAAAAAAAGATCCCCATATAGAGTCCAGTTTATACCCCGCCCCTCCCCCGCATCTAATTATTGCCCCCTCTCCACCTCTTTTTCCTCCAGCCTCTCCCTCTCGCATTCTTCGCTGGATGCAGTTGAGTCGGACCCTCCGGCGTCTCCCGTTTCCTCTGGCCAGGTGGTCCTCTCGCCGGGGTGTGATGGATCTCCGCACGGTGGTCTCTCATCTCGACGCCTTCGCCCCCCCAGCCTTGGCGGAGAGCTGGGATAACGTGGGCCTTCTGGTGGAGCCCAGTCCTCCTCACCTGGTCCGCAAGCTGCTGCTGACCAACGACCTGACGGAAGACGTGCTGGAGGAGGCGGTGGGGATGGCCGCGGACTTGGTCCTCTCCTATCACCCTCCCATATTCAAAGCCCTGAAGAGGGTCACCGGTGGAAGCTGGAAGGAGAGGCTGGTGGTGAAGGCTCTGGAGGGACGTCTGGCTGTCTACTCTCCGCACACGGCCTACGACGCTCTCCCCAATGGGGTGAATGACTGGCTCGGGAGGGCAGTTGGTGAGGGCCGCTGTGTGTGATGTCCGCGTTCTCCCCCTCCTTGACCAATGGCGTCCTCTGTTCTGCACTCTTGTAGGCGGTTGAAGCCCCCTCTCTGTCTGTAGGTACGTCCATCTATCTATCTGTCCGCAGGGCCGTGCACGTCTGTCCCTCTGCGTCTCTCCTCATCGCTGTCCCACCCCGGTGGCTTCGCCCACGTCCTGGAGTTTAGCCACGACCCGTCGGAGAGCCCGGTTTCCAGACTGAAGTCCCTGCCGGGCGTCCGCCTCCACCCCTCGGCAGTCAGGTACGTCCTCTTAGTTTCCGCGTGCGGCTATGATGTCATCCGCAGAGGTTTAAGCGCTCTCTGTGTCGCCCACCAGGGAGGACGGCGATGGAGCGGCCCAGGTCAGGGTCAGTTGTTCTCGGGATGCCCTGCAGCAGGTTCTGGCTGTCCTGACCGAGTGGCCGCGTGCGTATAGTAGTGTGGAGATCCTCAACCTACAGAAGGTACGTGAACCGGTGCGCTGCTAGGCAGAGAGATACGGTGAGGAGGAGGTTAATGTTTTATCTGCCCCTGCAGCCCCCGCTGCTGGATACCGGCATGGGGCGTCTCTGCACTCTAACGGAGTCAGTGTCCATAGCAACTGCCCTGGAACGCATCAAAGCCCACCTGGACTTACGGCACCTGCGCCTGGCCCTAGGACGGGGCAAAACACTGGGTGAGCAGTAATGTGACCTGTCACTAATACGCGGCTGTCTATTACAATGCGACTGTCTCTGTTATACATGGCTGCTTGTCTCTATGCGACTGTCTCTCTGTATGAACAGTCTCTTGCTTCTTCCCAGAGTCCTCTGTAAGCACGCTGGCCGTCTGCGCAGGCTCGGGGAGCAGTATCCTGAGTGGAGTTCCCGCTGACCTTTATCTGACAGGTAATGGAGTGCCGACAGGGGGTCGTTACCCTCACCGGGGGTCTCCTGGAAGCCCTCACCCCACAGATCAACGCTCAGCCTGTGACTTCCACTGTGAGGCAAAGGGCCCCGGGTTTACCCTCCCACCTGCCCCATTTAAATGCCCCATCAGGCTTCAGGTGCCTTTCCTATGCCCTGTAACTCTCAGGTGAGTGTTTACCCCCGGGGTAACTCGCCGTCTGTCTGCCCCGCGCAGGTGAGATGTCTCATCACGATGTGCTGGACGTGGTGGCCGAGGGCCGCAGCGTGGTCCTCTGTGAGCACAGCAACTCGGAGCGAGGGTTCCTGAAGGAGCTTCGGGGGAAGATCCAGGAGATGCTGGAGGGGAAGGTGGAGGTCGTGGTCTCTCAAGCGGACCGAGACCCCCTGCAAGTGGTTTAAAGAGACGGAATAAAGACTCCCCGCCTGCGTCTTCGGATTTTCTGCCGTATCTGTGTTCTAAATAAATATATCCATGCGTTTCCACATACGTGTTTATCAGAACATTACATGCAGCCAATGGGAGGTGGCGATTAGACATACTGGCTACAGGCCCCTGTCCTCGCGTGATGGTCCCCTAGATCCGGAGTCGGTGCCGCCGTGTTTTCCCGGTGGCTTTAGTAACTCAGAAATATTGTATAAATTCCACAATTAAACGGAAATTATTAGAGCGCCGGTGGCTGCTCGCGGGTCAGGGATCTCCACGCGTTTCACCCGGAGCCGCAACGCTCTGCGGTTACAGGAGCCCGGAGGGATCGGCCCGGTTCCAAGGCTTTTTGGAGCTTTCTTCTGTCTGGAGAGACGTTCATGCGCGGAGCCCGCGGGATAACAAGGTTCAAAGGAGTCCCAGAAATATCCGAAATCCAGCCCCGTGCGGTCAGGAGGGGCCAAGGCTAAATAATTATTTGCCCCATACCTCTAAATCCCCCTATTCAGCAAGAAATTATCTGCCCCCGATATGACTCCCACACCACTATCTGCCCCTCTCTCTGTGCCTTATGTTTATACCCCATTCCCTCTGGATTGTAAGCCTGCGAGCCAAGCCCTCTAATGCATACGGTCGGCTCCGGTTCTCTCACACCCTTTGAATGCAGGGACTGTAGGAAGCGCAGCAGGGTTGTTGGCGCTATATAAATAAAAGAGAATAATAAATAAAGATAATAAAGGGGGTTTCCCTCCGGAGCTGGGGCAAGACGATGACGTAAAGAGAATTGCCCCAGTGGGGTATAAAAGCTTCTAACGATGGGGGTTAGAAACGTTGTAACCGTCACTCGGAACGCGGTATTTGTTTGCGATACGATGTAACCAAACGTTTATTACCCCGGAGTGCGGATTCATCCACGTCTGTCAGATCCCGGGTTTACCCCCGGGGGTTGGGGGATACCAGCCGTCAGTAGGGGCAGATCTGCTCGCTGGGACTCTGTGCATAGAGTCTGTCGGCCCCTCCCACTCTATATCAGGGATACTATTTGCCCTCCTAATACCCTCCCTGCCTGTATATCCTCCCCTGCCCCTCCCCCTGTGTGTCTGCCCTCCCCCGCCCCCCCTGTATGTCTGCCCTCCCTCCGCCCCCCCTGTATGCTCTGCCCTCCCCCTTGCCCCAGTCCTCCTCCCCCGTCCTGTCTGCGGGTCTCTCGGAGCACATGGTTTAGGTGAGAATACGTTGTATGTATAGTGTGTACATGTAGCATGTGTAGCGCGTGTGCCTGGTGTGTAGCGTGTAGCGTGTGCACAGCGTGCGTGCCCAGCCGTGGCGTGACCCCCTGCGCATGCAGGGCAGACACGGCGCCTGTAAATGTTTTTCTCCCCGTATATGTTGCGTGTTCCCTACCCTTCATGTATGTAGCTTGCGGATCTGAAGCTGTGTACATACATGTTTGCGTCGCCCTGTGCTGCGGGACGTGTATGTGTGTGACAGGTATGAAGTTAGCGTGTCTCTAGTTCCCGTGATCTGGTGACGCTCCGCACAGAGACAGCTTTGTGAGTCTCGCTCTGAGACCAATGAGTGTTTCCTGCTGATCTAATAAAGCGACATCCAGCCGAACTCGTGAGCGAGCGCTCAGCCCCCCCAGCGTACTGACATCTGCCCCATTCACTGCGCTCTGCCCCCAGCCTGGGGCTTTATTCGCTAAACGGTGAGCGGCATGGAACCTTCTCCCTGTATTAACCCTGTAATATATATGGCTGGCTGGAGAAGCTCTCTCTTGATAACGCGGGGTTAATTCAGCCAGCTAGCTTATTTCGGAGGCCGCTCTGCCGCTCGGGGTTTGTCGCTCTCCGGTTTTGCGCTCACTTGTCTTGTGTTTCTCTTTAGGGGTCCACTGTATCTGCAGAGATGGTGGTCTTGCACTTTTACTGCTCCTTGGAGCCCTCGGCCGGCGTCCCCCGTCTCTCCGGCGTGGAGTATATCCGCGGCGTGCACACTGAGCTGTGTTATAACGTCAACTGGACGGGTGAGAGCGAAGTCGGGGCTCACCCCCCGAGCGGGGTACCTACTGATTAATTCCCCCCCGAGCGGGGTACCTACTGATTAATCCCCCCCCCCGAGCGGGGTACCTACTGATTAATTCCCCCCCGAGCGGGGTACCT
>VKOC01024334.1:0-35238 GCA_009364415.1 Spea multiplicata | reverse complement strand
TAACAGATTCTCGCACCGGGGCCCTGAGTTTTCTAGTTACGCCCCTGCCCCTAGTACTGTATTATTATGCCTGGAGTACATTTCTTACCCCAGCATGTCCTAGATGTTTCAGAGGTATGTCTAGGGTTAGTGGCTCCTGGGTGCTGTATTTCCTTTGAGCCACCACCATAACACACTCATAGTAAAACAATTCATTTATGCATACATACAGAGACTCTTGTTCTCCATGGGGAACTTATTCTAGCGTTAACCTAACACAATCCACTTAAACACACACTCACTCTTTCTCTTATCCTCTCCACCTCTTCATTTCCCCTAGGTCACCCTCTCCCTCTTTTTGTCTTCCTCTCTCTCTTTCTCTCTCTCTCTCTCAGACCTTCTCCTCTTCTTCCGCATATCATCTTGCCGTTCTCTTCTCTCACAACTTCTCTTATTGTTTCACAAAATTGCAACCATTTCCATGACAAAAGGGTCACAATTTCTCAAATCTAGTAATCAACAAAATATTTCTTGTCAAAGGCAAAAAAATTGAGGTTTTCCTATAAATATGTCCTTACACATAGGGATCTGCTTTAGAAACTAAGAAATATAGTCATTGCAACATTGTCACTGATGATTGTGCGGATTATGAATATTCTTTTTCAAAGTTGTTCATGTAGCCCATGTAGGGGGCAGTAAGCAACATATTACTGGGTAGGCATACAAAACATTGGGCTAAATGCCATGATTATACTAATTACTTATACTGAGGCTGTTGTCCACAAAAGTTATTTCTTTTTTAAGAAAATATAAATTTAGAAATTTGTGTTGATTTAACAACACATCACCAGCCAGCATGTATACACCACATTTTTTTAATATCTATGGAAACCAGGTGCTATGCTAAGAACTGTGCACAGACAGTGCAGACAGAAGTGTTCTTTCTTTTTGGCACGGGCAAGGGACAGAGCATGAGTGTTGCTTTGAGGCACTATAAGGAAAGATAGCCCTTTCTTGGGCAGAGGTGCAAAATATATGTGTCAATGATATTGCAACACCAAATTTAGCATATAGCAATGAATGAAGATACCATAAAAGACACCGGGCACACACACAGGCAAAATATATGATTACACAAGTCATGACAAGGCATGAGAGAGTACCCATCAACCTCTTCTTGAAGAACCTTGCCTGGATTCACCCTTCATAATAAATAGAGTAGTCAGTCAGTTTATTCCTGCAGGCACACCTGCACATTCTAATTTTAGTGGGGAAAAACCAAAGACATAGCTGCTTCCAGTTAAGTAAATCACAAAGCTTCCAATCAGTGTAAATAAATACAGTTCTACAGTTTATAAAATATTGCAAAAGGAAAAAACGAAATAAAATAAAAAGCAAGTAATGGGCAAACATACAAAAAGTGCCTTTATTTTCCTTTGCCAGACCTCAGCTCTTCAGGGACATTATGGAATACATTAAACAAATTACTTCTATGTATACCCAAATGGTTTGTGGTTCCACTAGTTGTAGTTTTACGTATAATACATATGTTGGTAGCTTAAGTGGATGGTTTGTTAAATGACTGCAGTAACCAATAGCCTTAGTCCCATTGGGACAACAAAAGAGAAAAATATAATGATTTTATGCTTCATTGTTGCATCCGAATCATGCAACTTTATGAGTTGGTTAACATGAATCCAACCTGTAATGATCTAATTACTCCACACTACCAATGGCAAATACATTGTGTGTGAAATATAAAAGAAAAATCAAGAATTAAATAGTTGCTCAACCTGGAACTCAATTTAACGTAGATGAAGTAACTGGTTTTGAATTAATAAACTGTCAACCGCTTTTAAAGCTCACCAAATGTTTCCTTTTGGTGCACTGACACTGAGGCTGCTCTGGGCACAGAAATCAAGGGGGCGCAGCCATCAAGGCCAGGGCTGCACCGTGGTGGCAGGGAGCAGAGAAAAAAGAGGGGGCACACATGAAAATGTTTTCAGCAACCGCTCGGCGCCCTTCTGTTTCCCCTGGCCCCTGCTACCACTTGCCTCTGTGCCGCCCGGACTACAGCGGTGAGAGCGAAAAGCCTCTTTTTTTGGTCGCAGTGCCGGCATTTGATGCTGAGTGTGGGAATATGATGTCATATTTTGGTGCTCAGCAGTGAAGCAGCGCGCCGCGGCAGAGCAGCAAGAAAAAGGCCTTGCGCTTCCACCACACATTTTAAGCAGGATAAGTGAACTACAAAGAGGGGTAGATAGTGAGAAGGGGTAGAGAGGAAAGATAGTGAGAAGGGGGAGAGGGGAAAGATAGTGAGAAGGAGGGGAAGGTAGATAGTGAGAAAAGGGGTTAGTAAGAATATTGAAATAAACAGTGAGAATGAGTAAGAGAATGAATAATGTGATGAATTGTGTGAATGAGTGAGAGGATTAATGAATTAATGTGTGGATGAATTGTGTGAATGAATGAGAAAATTCAATTAATTAAATCCAGCTAAATACTGTGCTGGAGATGTGTTCTGCCGAATACATCTAAATCTCTGTTCCAGTTTCTCTTTTTCTGCAAATACTCCCTGCTGCTGTAGTGGGACCCCATGCACCAAGTGCACCTGGCACAACATGTGGTGCATTTCTGCTGTGCAGTGCAGTTTTTTTAATGCTTAATAGGTGATGAATCCTCCTTAAGAGAGATGACATTGTTATCATACTCACCAACATTTCCTCCCTGGATCCTGGGACAAATGGTTGCGAGGCCTAGAGAACCTGCAGCATTAAGCACTAAGCTACTGCTGGAAGTCGGCGACCATGCTATTCGGGAAGTGGGACCTGAGTTCTGAGCCGATTCAGTTTCCTGTCAAAACCAACTTCCTAACGATCCTGGGAGTCTGGTTCGGCAAAGACGGCGCGGCCCTGAAAAGCTGGGAGGAGAGACTCAACAAAGTAAAGCAGAAATTTGGGCTGTGGAGCCTCAGAGACCTTACCATCGAAGGAAAAGTGCTGGTGCTGCGCAACGAGATCCTTCCCGTGCTGCAGTACGTGGCTCAGGCCTGGCCCTTGCTGGTCACCATTCACCGAGCCATCAACCGAGCATTTTTCCATTCATCTGGGGCTCCAAAATGGAGTAAAGCGCGCAGTGATGTACAAGGAACCCGGCAAGGGAGGCAAAGGAGTGCCTGACATCCCTACCATGCTGAGGACTTTCTTTGTGTGCAACTGCGTGCGCAGGACTCTCAGAGACGTAGTGAAAGGCTCTGCTGGAAACTCCATGTCTCACTTCTTCCTGCTGCCCCTGTGGAGGCAGCTCAAGTGGAAAAGTGGGACAGCTCCGTCCCTTACAATTGGACTATGCCCTGGTTCTACTCGGACGTGGGCAAATTTGTGAGGGAGCACCAACTGGAGGGAGTTAAGCCAGACTTGTGGTTACCCCGCGTGATCCACAAGCTCATCAGAGCCAAAGACACAATGGAGAACATCCCAGGGCTCCCCGACACCACAGCCAGGACTGTCTGGGCTAACGTGTCGTCGAGCAGGCTAACCAACAGGCATAAAGACATTGCATGGATGGCCATTCAGGGAGGCCTCCCCCTAAGGACATTTATGCATGCCAGGGGGCTGTGCAGATATAGACACTGACCACAGTGCATTGTGGAGGAGGAGACTTCCCTTCACTTGTTCTGGCAGTGCCCGTTTGCACAGGCCTTGTTCAGAGCCCTGGAGCCGGATCTCAAGGACTCTATCGAGAGAAAGTACCTGTCCTACCATTCGGTACTTTACGGACTTTTTCCAGGAACACACACGGAGAGCGCCATTGAGGATGCTTGGCGTCTCATGTGCTGTGTAAAGACACTCTGAGGAGGGAGCAGGTCACAGTCCGTGACTGCCGCAGGCTTATCCACAGCCTGCTGAGAGACTACTCTCTCAAGGACAGTCTAGAGGCTGAAGACTAGCCCCATTCTCCTCGGCCCCCTTTCCCCCAGGTTATGTTTCACTAATGTGCTAACCATATGTGCCACGTCTGGAAACGTAATTGTACACTGCTTCTACTGAGCTTTCTGTAAAATGTACTGTAACGTGTATTGCCCTGCGCTGCGTCGCAGTACTGCTTATCGACTATCTGTACCAATGTTACTGATCTATGTATTCCTGCTAAAACAGGTTGATGTCTGTTTTATAATAAGCAGTTTTTGTATAATAAACTTAAATACAAAAAATTAAGCACTAGGCTACCCAGTACAGATATTGTATTTTGGAGCTTATTTACAGGTGTTTAGGCTGTGCGTGTGTCTTAGACATACACAGTTAAAACACAATGCTGCTTGCTGCAGACAGACCTGAATTTGATAGGACATGACTGAAAAAAAACAGGACTGTCCTGGAATATTCCGGACTTTTGGCAGATATGTGTTATTCATGATTTAGTACAGTTTCCTTCTAGTGTCTCATTTCATGGTAAATATCTGCAAACCTGTTAAAACACACAGGTTAATGTGATTAAAAATTGGCATAATGTAATTGTTTTGCCATGGAAAGACTCATGTTTGTGGTTCTGTCAGATGTTTGTGTTTTTTTTTTCTTAATGAGGCTTAAGCCAATGATTTAAAACATAATATAGAACAATGTGTTTTAACAGTGGCACATTGACTAAAACAAGAACAGAGTTAGAATTTAATAAACACATAAAAACAAAGAACTTCTTTTAGACATATTGAGCCATACTAATTCAAATTATCTAAAAAATATGTTACTTGGAATGTAACAAACAATAGTATTAAATATTTTATAATGATCTTTATACACTGTAGTTATGCCATCTTTGTATTAATGTATTTTAGCTAAAAGACACATAATAATTAGAAATTATGTAATATAAGTCTTTCAAGGTTTTTTCATTGTATTAAACCATACAATATTTTAGGGGAACATGACATTTAAACTAGATACAAATTATGATAACAAATGTATTTGTTATGCTTATATTTTGTATGGAATTCCTAAAGGCCATACATTTCACTAGACCATAAATGTCACTAGATTTTTGCATTGTTGATATAACAAGTACAATTAATCATTCAAACTTTTGAAAAATATTGACTTAAAGGGAAAGTCTAATGTCCCATGCAACCTCACTATCAAATAATACCTATTAAAGCAGGGGCATAACTAGAAACCACAGGGCCCTGGTGTGAAAATTGCCACTTCCCCAGGCAACATGTCTCACAGTGCCACCTGTGCCCTATACAGCTTGTGAGTGCCACCTTTACCCCAAACAGCTTGTGAGTGCCTTTGCTCCCAAGCATATTAACAGTGCCATCCTAACCCTCAAACAGCCTGTCTGTGCCATATTTGCCCCCCGGCTTGTCAATGCCCCAAACAGCTAATATATTCTATCTTTGCCCCAAACAGTTGGTCTGTGCCATCATTGCCCGAAAGCAGCTTGTCTGTGCCATCATCCCCCCCAAACAACTTGTCTGTGCCTTCTTTTCCCTTTGCCCCTCTCCAACATACACTCTGGAGCGTATATGTAAACACACTTACACAAATTACACACAATTACTCATACTCACTAACACACACGTAACACATACACATTCATGCTCACGCACACAATTACACATCCATACTCACACACACAATTACACATCCATGCTCACACACAGTTACACATCCATGTTCACACACACTTATATACACATCCATGCTCACACATACTTATACATACACATCCATGCTCACACACTCTTGAACATACAAATCAATGCTCACACACTTATACCTAGACATCCATGGTCACACACTCTTGAACATACACATCAATTCGCACACACATTTATGCATTGACATTTATGCTCATACACACTTATATACAGACATTTATGCTCACACACTTATACATCCACATTCATGATCACACACCTTTGCATGCACATTCATGCTCACATACATACACACCCAATATGTTCCTGTCTGCCCGTGCTGGTTCAAATAGTTTAGAAAGGGCTCTTTTGACCTGGCCCGGTCCTGGTCGGAAGGGCCCATTCTGAACAATTTTGAACCGGTAAGAGGACACAGGAACAGGAAGCTGCGACCACATTAAACCAGCAAAAAAAGATTCTACAGCTGCAGAGGTGCATCCTCTCCTTGGTATTGTATTTGTAACATTTGCACATGTGCCTTATTCGGTCCACCTAGAACCCAAACACATCTCCTGCAAGCCAAGGAGCTTGGGTAGGGAAATGAAGCAGAATCTACCCCATGCATTTGCAATGGGGGGGCAATGTGACAATTTAATTACTTAGCTATCATATGAATCAAACTGCATGTGATGACTGCAGTCTCTCTTTGACCTCTTCAGTCCCCTATGGAGCTCTTTGGGTCATACAGGTACGTCCAGACTTTAAGGAAAAGGCAGGGAAATTTTTTTGCCCCTACATGGGCAATCAGGCTGTCCGATCACACACATTGCAATGCATGATGCAAGTCTGTAGAGACTTGATCAGAATGTGATCAGTACAGAGTGGTCGCAGGGATGAGAGTGAGAAATAATGTTTCTCCATCTTCCCACAAGTAGAAAAAGTTAAAAAAAAAGTTTTATTTTCATGTATGGTAAAAAAAAAATGTGATATCACTGACATAATAACATATTTCAGAGGTCTCTAGAGGGATCTTTATCCATATTATCTTTTAAAAACCTTACAACCCCTTGTCGTAGCTCTGCATGTAAAAAGTGTAATTCACTACCTCCAAAACCGTGGAGGGGTGGAGATATGAGCCAATAGGGAGAGAATTGCCCCCGGTCCTAACGGTCCAATCTGTGGTCTTGGAGCGTGTGTGGATGCTGTCCAATGGACATTTGGTGCAGGTTTTTTTAAAGTTGCATTGAGCTACCCACACATACGATCCCCTGACGGAAATGTAACAAACGCTACTTTGAAAAGCGTGTCAGACTTTACCTATATTTTTTCTTGGATAGAGCAGCCTTAGAAATCTTTTTCAGGCGAGGCAGACCAATAGATTTGAGTCCCTTTATACCTTCTGCCATGTATTATGTCTTAACGGGAAAAAAATCTTCACTGGATTGATGCAGTGTAAGATTTAGGGAACAGTGACTGGACGAAAAGATCCATACACTGTTTGCCACTGGCAACCTGTATGCAGAGCAAAGACTGCTACCACTTAGATAGATTGTATTGCTTTTGAATTTTGTAGATAGGATTAAAAGTTAAGTTTTAATAGCAGGATTCTGGTCACCTGTTTGATATAGGCCAGTATTAGGGGTTTATTACCCTTTAGAACGCTGCAGCTATTTGGTTTAGTTTTGAGCCTTTTTTCTTTTTTGTATTATACCTTTAATTTACACAAATTGATGTCAATGGATACCCCGTGAGTACTCATCTTCAACCTATGGAAAGTCATCATCGAAAATAACAAAGAAATAAGTAAATGCTTTTTCATTAAGGTTATAGGACATATCTGCTATAAACCACTTTAAAACATAGTCTTTACAAAATGCTAAATATAACCTGTGCTCACTGTACAAAATATTGGACCACTACATTTCTTATTCCTTCTTATAAGACAGGCAAACACCCTGTTACACATATGTTCTGACAAGTGGTGATTACAAGATTTATTGACTTTTGGTACCTGTAAAGAAATTAGAAAACTTAGATCTTTTAAGAGAGTGTTCTTAGCTACATATGTTTAGTAAGTGTTTCTTTAAGCTGGAACTATATAACTACTAAGTATGTGGTGGCTTTTAGTTTAAACTTGACATTTTATCAATCTATTGCATTATCCAAATCTGTCCTGTCTAAACTTACTTAAGTGTTAACCATTTGTCTTCTGCTCAAAATAAGATCCAAAAATAAGTCAGTAGTTCTTGGGTTGAAATCACGGGTATGTGAAGTTGATAATGGAGAAAATCCAGAATATATTTCCTTTAAGTAATAGCCAAAAATTAAACAATACCAATCAGCAAGTTATATTCAATTGAAGTTTATTCAACAGGCAACCTGTCAAGCCAATTTTGTAAGGTCAAATAAGGGGAAAATCCTCTTGGAAACAAATTGCAAATATACACTTCACAAACAATGTTACACACGTTCTACTTCTTGGATCAAGGCTTTTTCAGGAAGTTGTAGTGACAACCTATTTGTTATGAGTCACTGTTTTATTAGATGGTATCGTACAACACCAAATTTTCCTTTAGGAACATTCAGGTCTTTTCCTTTCATAAAATAAGTAATTTACTTTATGGCCTTTGGCAACTGAGATTTGAGGGCATTGCATAGCATTAAGCATCTATCATTGTCAGGACGTAAACAGAACTGCTATGCTTGATCACTCTAGCCTTATTTTAAAAGTCAACTTCCCAATCGAACTATAATTTATGTAGGACCACCTTAGCCTAATTGGCAGGAGAACCTGCCATAACTGGTTTTTCATAATGCAAACATGAAGAAGGTAAGTGAAATTTGCAATTCCTGTATGCTCTTTGAATGAGGTTGCTTGTCTATTACATATGACACTGCTACAATTTTTTTGCCTCTAGATAACAGCAGCCTTATTCATAAAAACGGAGAAATGGAATTTAGCAAGTGTTTACATAATTCAACTTATCTAATGTGAGTTCATATGGACATGAACTCCTTTTGGTCAGGATTAACAGTAAAAGTGCACACAGAGATCGGTGAGGTACATGAGATGTATATGTACATTGGGGTACATGACAGGACATGATGTTATACCTAGAAACAGTTCTAGAATTTGTGCCACCAAGTATAAAATAAGATATTGAGCGGTTTGTGGCAAATCACTGCTGGTCGCTCTGAAGCATAAATAGTTCTACACCCTTAACAAATTATTTTGATTTTCTCTTTTATAATTTCTCTATCTATCCCTGTTGTTTATATCTGTATTATTTAACATACAACATTTCCCAGTTGCATTACAAAACCCTTTTCCCTGTGCATCCTTCTCTGTCCCTTACATCCCACCACATTTCCCTCTACCAAATTGACCCTCTACAAGACCAGATACCTATGATAACCTTTGATCTTTCTCATAGTATTTGATATTTAGCCCCTCTTATTTTCCCCTCCTCTAGTTAAGACTGCCTTCCCACTCCATTTCCTTCAGCTCCCTTTTGTTTAAAATACTTAATGTAGCACCATGTCACTACCAATAACTTGATGCTCATCTTTGCCTTGCTGTGCTGCAAAGGAGAAGGAAATAAAATGTCCCTAGAGGTGACAGGAAGACCGATATCTGCAATTGCACATCTGGGTTTAATGCACCTGGAATTCTGTCAGCCAGTAGAAACATGAGCCACTCAAACTAATAACGTCGTTTGCTATACTTTTAGGGAAACAGGTAAGTCAATAAATTTCCACCTATTTGCAAGTGTCCACTTGATGACAGACATTTATGCGCAAGCATTTTTAATAAAACTTTACTTATGCTAAACGTAATAGAAAAAGACCATTATTAAGTTTGTCTCACATGCAGTAGGCAGCTTGGATCTCCATAATTATTTAGCTTTCCATTCTCACGTTCTTTTTATTGAGAACAGGATGACATAAGAGGAGGTCAACAAATGGATGGAAATATCTGAAATCAGCTAGCAACCACACTGAACAACACCAGAAACATAAAAGCAGTAATTGATTGCATGACCTACTGCAGGCTGACAGATGGCATGTACTTAACTTACTACAGACTTTCCCCTACCAGTTTGGCAATTCTCGGGCCAGCTGTTTAATGTAGAGACCCCAATGAGGTGTATTCAAAAATATATGCACCTTCATTAATGTGTTAAATAAACTACTTTAATAAATATCTTTTAGGTTTAGATTTCGTAATGTCAGCTGTAATTATGATGGGTTCCATGCCTACAGTATTTCTGAATTCCTGAGAATTTTCTAGCTAATTATTTTCCTGGTACAATTATAGTGTGGAATATGGATTATATGGAATCGTTCAGTACGTACCAAGATCCCACATCTTCTTTGAATTGCTTTGCTGATTAGATCCATTTCTAACTTTCATAATGATATAGGTTTCTATTTTGCTTCCACACAACTATCTGTCCTAGAAATTGTCAAGCACAAAGTCTCTCACCCATAAACATTTAAAGGTTTCCACTGTTTGCAACATCTGTCTAGCAGTGTATATGTATACTCACTTTATTGTGAACTATCACAGAAATGAGAGAGAATGAGTAACATGACCAGTGATCTCCATTTTGACTGGCCCATTGAGCAGCAGTGCACGGGGAGGTCGATCAAGGAATATGATAATGGAATATATTGGGTTCTGTGCATGTAAGAAAAAAAAATCTCACTTGAGACCAAAGTTTAGCTGAGGAGGATGATTAAATCGACCGGAGAATGCAGATAAAGTTATAAAAGCTTAGCCCTATGCGTTTTGTCTAAATCATAGACTTCAATGGGGGCTTCAAAAAATGTATAGTGACGTAATATTCTCTGTTTCTCTCAAAATTTCCATTCATACTCAAGGAAGGTCTGGTAATCTCCATCAGCCTTTCTGCTGCAAAACTGAGAGCAGATGTCTCTACTTCCCCAGTGATCTATGGATAGGTTACAAGGGAGATCTATGATCCATTAACACAGCCTCCATAGTGCATAGTATATCCTTTGTCACGTGTCCTTAAGAGGTGGAGCGTTAGCATATGATGTCAGTAAGGATTGGGACAGGGAAGGAGGAAACAGGGGAGGGCGACCTGGGTCTGGTCTAGGACAGTACCCAAGGTAAATTCATTGCTGGCCAGGGGAAATTAAATATTAACCTTTGAGTTACTAATAATCTATTTAAGGTTAATATGCAGATTAAGGTGCATGAAAAATGACCATATTTCAAAAGAACATTGTGACAGAATGACCTGTCATGCAGGGCCCCAAGGTAGACAGAGGTGGCTCCAGCCTGGCTGCCAAACAAAGATGGCTCAGGCAGGAACTCCATTGTGTTAACAAATCCCATTAACAGGATTACTGCCAGGAGGATATTCAGTAGCCAAAGGGGATTAAAGGTTGGGTTGTCTACATATACCTGTTTATTAATGTTAATTCAATTATGTGGATAAATAAGACTATGTTTTACAACAATAAAGTGTTCCATTTGTTCTTCACAATCATGATGGTCGTGACTACTTTTGTGATCTAAGACAAAGATCCATCTATTAGCCTTTTGAGGCTGGAGACTATCCTGAGGGACAGACGAAGGATTAACATAGTAACATATTAACATAGTTCATAAGGTTGAAAAAAGACCAAAGTCCATCAAGTTCAACCTATATACCTATTGTGTCCCTACTGTGTTGTTCATAGGGTATCTATAACCCTAAATACGCAACCTATTACAATCATTTTCACCTTTTTTTTGAGAAATTAGAAGCAATGAATATAAAATATAAAATGCTGTAAGCAGTTTATAGGTTAAAGGCTATACCTCGTCGTTATAATATGATAAATACCCTCTTCTGCAGATTCATATTATTCAAGCATTCTGTTCATTATACCTCTCAAGTATGAACATGAACACAAGGAAACCTTCTGTCTGTCTAATCACCTTTCTAATACTTAAAGATATATTGCACATGATGACAGATTTATCACATGCACAATAAGGTAATACATAATTATATTCATGGAAAGAAAGAACTTGGCAGCTTATGAGAACCTCTTGGCCCATCAAATCAGGTATAAAATGCATGGTACAGTGCAACAGCTAGGGGCTGACCAAGAGGTTTAAGTTTTGTTCTGAATAGAAGTAAACCATGGAGATCAGGAATAAAGGCATAAGGCAGGGAAGAAAGATGACAATGTATATAAACTGCATAATGTGTGCATCGTGTATTACTGTATGTTTCTAGTATATATATATATATATATATATATATATATATATATATATATATATATATACCGTATATATATAAATATATATATATATAATATATATATATATATATAAAAATGTTTCTGGTAGCTACAAATCAATGATGAAATGAAATATGTTGTGCCTGTAGCGCTATGAAAAATAACCCCAACCTTGATGACATGTCTGTCTTGTTAGCCATAATTTCCTGCCTCTAAGCATTGTTCTTTTGTCAAAATGTTATTGCACTATTATTATATTGGAATTTTATTTTTTTATTGTCATTCTTGCAGTTTTTTCATGTATCATTTTCTCAGTTTTTTTGGCAAACTGCCATCTTCTGAGCCATCCTGTATAAAACAAATTAAATGTATTATTTTAAATAATTTAAGAGATTAGGCCTGTGTTAGTTGTACTAAAGCACAATGCACAAATGAAACTTTCTGAAGGTCAACACATTTCTGACACTTAAGCAGTTTATGTGTTTAGGAGTGTAAACAGGTCATAGGTTCTGTTTTAGATAATGAAGTGTAAATTTCTTGCAGAAAGCAGGTCTCAAATCATGCAAGGGCTTCCTACTTAAATAGATACATGATTCAGATGGAGAATCAAACCCACAGTTGAGACCAAATTACTAGAATCCTGTATATAAAACCTAACTTTTAGAAGTAACACTAAAATTCTGTTGTAATACTAAGTAACATACAAGATTTTTTATATATATGATATGTGCAGTCCCTATCCCCATGAGGTTCCAAGCAGCAGGAAAAATAATCCAACCACTAAGCTGGTCCTCTCTTCTCTGTAAACTATTTATTAGCATATGCTTTTCCCTACACTAGTACCCTAACATATCCCCACAGAAGATAGAGAGGATTTACTGCAGCATATCGTGTCTAACCTACTGATATTGCTGGGCTACCTATTTATGAGTCAAAAGCAATATATAAATGATTTAACCCAACACGCTTTTCTACACAGAGTTGGAAGACCCCAGAAAATAACAAAGCCTATGTAGAAACGCATGTTGGGATAACAACTTATTAAAGTAACTCATGTACCTTTTCAACATAAAACAAGCATGTTCTTGAAAGATGTTTCAGCGTTACCAGCGAATAACACAATCAAATTAATATCTTAGACTTTTTAAGGTACAACACACTGCTAAATTACATGATAATGATACATTCCAGTTGGTGAAAATCGCTGTTTGGGAAATACCCAATATTGCACCAGGTACATTTTATAACATTTTTGCTGCTAGAAACATTTTATAGGAACAGAATGCAAAGAGAAGGTGGGTGAGTTAGTGAAGGGGAGGGAGGGACTTTGTATGTATGTTAGAGTGGGTGTGTACGTGTAAGTGTGTATGTTAGCATGAATGTATAGGAATAAGTTTGTGTATTTGCACAGATGTGTAAGTGCGTTAAGATGGATGTCTATGTGTAAGTGTCTTAGGATGAATGTGTAACTGTGTGTTAGCATCAATGTGTGTGTAAATATGTGTGCCAGGGCATATGTTATTTACTAGGGGGGAATGGGGCCAATGGGGTCATTACCTGGGAAAGAAGGTGCCAGCCCTCTCCTGACAGTAATACACATCATGCAACACCACCAAATACTCTGTTGGGTCTTTATTGCTTCTATATAAATCATTTTAAGGATATCTTCAAGAGGGTTGCTGGCATCAACATTATATTCATAAACTACATATCTTATGTACATGTATTAAAAGGTCATGCCAGAATGTTGATTGTATCCTAGATATGTTATTGAACATTTTTGTTATTGAGGTTCCTGCATCTAAAATACAGAATGTGTCTCTGTATTGAAGTGAAGAAGAATGTTTCAAAACTGAATCATGAGCATGTTTTCACACGTATTCTGACTATATATGTATCAAATTTTTATCAGTTGGATCACATTCATATATTTGGTCATTTTATTACAGACTGGGCTTGCACTGTACAATGTGTTTAATTGAGGACTTGCAGACTTGCTTATTTTTCTGAATTATGTAGAGAACTGGCTAATGTTCAATACCCTTCAAGCTGGTTCTGGAACCCCAAATTTCAATTTCACTTGTTGTTTTCATGGGATGGTGGGTCTTTTCATGCAACAATTGATGGAAACAGGTATGCTTCAAAAATTATTTTGTACTTTCTCTGACTTACTTCTGCCTTTTTGTCATTGTCAAACCTAAAGCCCAATTGCAATGCATTAGGGCCTTATTTAGCACTAGGGATAACAGTATTCACAGGGCAGGGATTGAAAGGAAGATTGAGCCCCCCATATTAGAAAAAAGAAGAATAATTGATCCCCCAGAATAAAGAAAGACATTGAGGTGTAGGGACAGGGCATACAGACACATCTAGCCACATGGAACAATACATATTTTTCTCCAGTATCAGAATGGTCCAGCCTAGAGAAAGGAAGGATAAAGAGGAGCCGTAGAAGTAGTAAGGCATGTGGCAGGCCTGAATTTCACCCAAAAAATTGATCTCTAAGAGTAAGGAAGGAGGTGAAGTCATCTCAGTAGCAGCAGACACAGCATGGCGTTAGTGTGTGTGTGCATGATAATTTGCGCCAATAAGCCTAGGCTTACCGCTGGGCAGGCGCACGTGACGAGTGGGCTAGGTCACACACTGCTATCCTCCCCAGAGAAAGTGGAAAGTGACGCAGAGCCAGTGGCGGAACTACCGGGGTCGTAGGGCTCGCGACCGGGTCCTGGAGTTCTGCCAGTCAGGGGGGCCCAAGGGGTGCCGAGCGGTTTGCTGAAACACGAGATCTCTTGGCCCCCTGACTGACAGCAAATCCAGTGACTCCTCTCTTACCGCTCAGGGGGTTGGGAGGGAGAGGGATAGATCGTGAGAAGGCGGGAGGTTAGGGAGGAGAGGGTAGATCGTGTGAGAAGGGGTAGGGGGGAGAGGGGTAGATCGTAGAAAGGGGGGATTGGGGGAGAGAGGGTAGATAGTGAAAAAGGGGAGGGAGAGGTAGATCGTGAGAAGGGCGGTAGGGAGTGGAGAGGGTAGATTCATGAGAAGGAGGTAGGGAGGGGGAGGGTTTAGATCGTGAGGAAGGGGGTAGGGAGGGGAGAGGGTTAGATCGTGAGCAGGGGGGTATAGGGAGTGAGGAGGGGGAGATCGTGAGAAGGGTTAGGGAGGGGAGGGGGAGAATCGTTGAGAAGAGGGTTAGGAGGGGAGATTGTGAGAAGGCGGCGGTAGGAGGGAAGAGGGGGAGATCTGAGTAGGGGGGTAGGGAGGAGAGGGTCTGAGAGATGGGATTAGTGAGAAAGGGATAGATGGGTTGGGGTTTGGTGCTGGGGGGTCCCTTAACAGATTCTCGCACCGGGGCCCTGAGGTTTCTAGTTACGCCCCTGTGCAGAGCCCCAGGGAACTAGTGCTTTACCTGGAGATGTTGGGTCAGACTCAGAGAGGTCACACTTCGCAGGTATTAGGTGAACCCTGTAAGTCATTAACCTGGAAAGCAACATTACCTAATTCAAAGCTTTTATAATTTATTTGCAAACATATTTAAAACTTCATACCGCATTTTTTAAACATTTAATTCTTTCAGAAAGTTTTGACATACATGTACACATTTATGAAAATAAACATACAATTTCAGTATGTAAAAGCCAAACATATAGCATTCGATCACAACAATTTTCCACACAACGGATAAGCTCTTTATATTCTCCATAACAGTATTATTATTAGGAAAGGTTTGTGTTTAGTGAACTTAATAAGATCCGGCAGGGGTTTAGAGATCATGCCAAAATCAGGCCTAATCAGGCCTAGAAATCAAACCTCTTATTCTTATCGTTTTGGCTTCAACTTTTTCTAATCCAAGCACATATGGTTATATATTATAACATAACACAATGCAAAAATTCAGTGCATACCCAATGAATACTGTTCAAAAAGCACCTAAGGCTTAAATATTGCATTCTGTCACACTACATGGCCATATATTGCTTAGCAGGCCACTATGGCAAATTTTGGCGAGTCCTATCTATTTTTTCATGGCTATATTGCTTATTAAGGACCTGAATGAGTGGGACTATTCACCTTTCTAACCCCTTTGAATAGTATTTGTTTTATATTTATTTGTTATTATTATTCTAGCAGCAACGTGGGAATCTGAATCTGTATGCCTCTTTTAGTGTGCTTTATTTATATTTTATTTTGCTATTATGACATAATAACTTACTGCTGTGTTTTCTTTCATCGTACGCAACTATTTTCCCACAGCAACACAAATAAAACAATGTGAAATAAAACAAAAAAGTTTATTTTTGATTCCCTTAAATCACTTCAGGATGTCACACCCAGTTCACATTAATATAATATTATTAATATAACGTGAGGCACAACATAATATTACCACGCAACATAGAGGTAGAAAAAAACTAGGCACTTCAGCCATCTAAATTGACCTAGAGTTGCTATCAATCATTAAAATTCAAGACACTTCCTTGTTTTCTGGTGACTCTAATCCTCTCACGTGTTACTATCATTCAATTGCCTCAGGATTTCTTGTATATAATCAGTTTTGTTCTGTAACACAATAGCACCCCCTTTATCCGCTGGTTTAATAACCAGATCACAATTGGTTTGTAATCTTTTAAATGCTAACCTCTCACCTTTAGTCATGTTAGGGGGTGTATTGTGTACAGGATAGAAAGTACCAACCCTCTGGATATCTTTTTTAACAAGGTTAAATGTGCTATACTTTTTTGCTAACCTCTATTAACAATGCACTTTATTAACTTTTTTAAAATTGGTTACTTTTATATCTACTTTGCACTTTATTTGATTGTGTCACATTACAATATACCATTGTATATTAATCTAATTTATGGTGATTTGGCCATTTCTTGGTTTTTGTAAATATTCAAGCTTTTTTATCTATATTATAAGAACCAGTGATTTCTATATTTTTATTTTTTACTTGTTTTTATACACTATATGTGTCACATAACTATCTATTTTTTCACAATAGATCGTTTTTAACATTTGTCTGGTCTTTATGAGTGCAGATGGCGATCTGATGATATATGCACTTGGTAATGTTATTGCACTTTATGAATACACCTGCACTATTTTATCAAAGAGAATGCTCCAACGCATGCATGGAGTAAGCTTGCGCATGCGCAGAGCGTCACCACGCTTTACTGCTGACAAATACTTGCCTTTTCTTCTTATTTTAATCAACATTTTTGCTTTTGTTGATTTGATGTTTTGGTTTGATTTAATTCACATTTTTTTGGAGTATGAACACTGATTGTGTTTACATGGAACTGCACTAGTTAAATCTCTAAGTGTCCATTACTAACACTGATTACACACACTTTATGGGTATTTTCTTAATATATTGTTTTTGGTTATTTAATGTATATGAATCTTAATATATTTCTTTATTTGTCACTGGTCTTTGTTAACATCTGTAAGTATCATTTATTATGCGATGTATACTTTTGAATATTTGCTTATGTTAATACATGATTACTAATTATACTACACATGGTGCCAGATTAGATTGGCTTTTTGATTGGCTATTCATTTATTGATATGTGCTATTTAAACCTTCACTTTTTACTTGTGTGGTTAACTTGATAAAGACCTCATTGTGAGGTCGAAACGTTGTTTTCTGTTTCCTACATTAAATCTGTCTGAAGGAACCCCTGCGTGCCTGGAGCCTTTTTCTATTTTTGATTTACTGGGGAGCTGGCCCTTCCTGGCACAGCTAAGCACCTGAGTTCCTGTGGGGAGTGAGTGCAGATTCCTAATTCTGGTGACTGGCTCAGTATATAGTGATGAGAGTTATAGTTATCGTCTGTGCTTGGCTTTCAATATAATTATATGAGTTTTACCGTACCACCATATGTATCTGGCTCAGTATATATTGAAATGAGTTATACTGTACTACCTTAGGCTCATTATGTAATGATGGGAGTTATGCTATACCACCCTTGCTGACTGGCTTACTATTTAATGGTGGTGTTATGCTGTAACATCATCAATTTATGAATTGCTATATATTGAAGGGAGTTATGCTGTACCAGTCATTGTCTAGCTCAATATATAATGATGGGAGTTATGTAGTACAGCCATCAGTGTCTGGATCACTATGTAGTAATGGGATTTTTTTCTGTGTAACATATTTCAGGCTCACTTGGTCCTTATGCTTAGTATGAACTGCACTGGGCCATATTTATGTCTGGCTAACTGTATTCTGATTAGGGCTAGGCTGCACGTGCATAATGGGGATTATACGGAACCTCTAGGGTGCCAAAGGTTACTTCACTGTCCCATTGTCCCTAATATCCCATTATGCTCATGTAAAACACTTACTCAAGCCCGACCAGCACAAAATATGAATAAATCACAGGGTTTGAGTGAAATTTGTTTTACTGTTATTTTTTAATTCTGTAATATTATTAATTATAAATAAATAATTATTATTTATATACTTTCCTCAATATAACACCTACAACGATGATCCTGCACTGCTGAACTTAGTTGGCAAAAATCTCATTCCATGCTACGTTCCTACTACTCTGCTCTCAACCTTGCTAAAGAAACCTACTTCACCTCCCTCATCTCCTCCCTGTCTCACAACCCTAAACGACTCTTTAATACTTTCAATTCCCTGCTTTGACCGATCCCCACTACTCCTTCCGCTAACCCTAATGCATCTGACCTTGCCACATTCTTCAATATTAAAATTAAAACTATCATAGATTACATATCTGCACAGTCACCACCCTGTTCTCACCCTCCCTCTGACTGTGTGCCCCCCCTACCCACTGACCTCTTCTCCCTTCACAACATTAAATCATTTCTCTGCTGTCACTGAAGAGGATGTGCATGCTCTTCTTCTTTCCTCTTGTCCAACCACATGCCTCCTCCTGCACATCCTTCTTCAAGCATGCTACCATTACTCCTATTTTGAAAAAGTCCTCCCTGAACCCAACTGATCTCTCCAATTACCGTCCCATCTCTCTGCTTCCTTTCACCTCTTCTTGAAAGAATTGTTTATATCAAATTAACTAAGTTCCTAGATTCCAACTTCCTGCTTGGCCCTCTTCAATCTGTTACTCGCCCTCAACACTCTACTGAGAATGCCCTTACTAAAGTTACTAATGCCTTACTCACTGCTAAATCCAAGGGCCACTACTCGATGCTAATCCTACTGGACCTTTCTGCTGCTTTTGACACTGTGGACCACCCTCTTCAAATGCTTCATGATCTCGGCCTCCGTGACACTGCTCTCCTGGCTCACTTCCTACCTCTCCGATCGTACCTTCAGCATCTCTGTCTCCAGGAACACTTCCCCTCCCTCTCTCAGTTGGGGTACCCCAAGGCTCAGTTTTAGGACCCTTTCTGTTCCCTCCTTAGACTTCCTCCCTTGACAAACTGTTCTCATGCTTTGGCTTTCAATACCACCTGTACGCTGATGACACCCAGATCTATCTATCCTCCCCTGATCATTCGCCCTCTGTATTAGATCATGTAACTAACTGCCTTGCATGGATCTCTACCTGAATGTCTGCACATTTCTTGAAACTTAACCTCTCCAAAACGGAACTCCTCATCTTCCCTCCCTCCAATACTAAGATTCCCCCATCTATCTCCCTCAATTTTAATGGTGCTATCATCTCCCTGTCTACTCATGCACGCTGTCTTGGTGTCACCCTTGACCCTTTGTTCACACCCCATATTCAGTCTGTCTCTAAAAACGTCTCCATCTTAAAAACATTGCCCGCATCTCTCCCTTCCTAACATATCATCTCACCCCTCTACAATCCACCATGAATGCTGCTGCCAGACTCATCTTCCTCTCACATTGCTTCACTAATTCCTCTTCCCACTGCAGTCTCTTCACTGGCTGCCTGAGCGCTTCAGGATCCATTTCAAATTCCTTACTCTTCCTTTAAAGCCCTTCACAGTGGATCCTCTCCCTACATCTCCTCACTCATCTCTAAATACACTGCTAACCAGTCTCTCCTCTCATCCAATGATCTCCTTCTATCCTCTCTCTGATTTCTAGCTCTCATGCACGCTTACAAGTTTTCTCCAGGGCTTCCCCTATATTCTGGAATGCTCTCCCCTGGCCTATCCGTCTTTCTCCGTGCCATATTCCTTTAGCTCACCTTTCCTAGTCGCTCTCCTGCAATACTTTTACTAGTGTGGCGGGTCTATCCCTAAAAACGACACCTTTACCTATTGTGTAATAAACCCTAAATCCCTCTAGACTGTAAGCTCGTTTGAGCAGGGGCCTCCTCACCTGTTGTCTCTGTTAGTCAATTTGTTATGTTACCTACTACTTGTTATGTCCTGTCTACTCATTGTACAGCGCTACGGAATTTGATGGCGCTATATAAAGCAATAAATAATAATAATAATATAGCCTCTGTAAAGGTACTGCATACCAAGGATGTATGGTAATGTTGGCAGGAACTTAGTAATATAATATGTGCCAAAATAACCAGGAGGAGCTAAATGATGCTAATTATGTGGGTTGTACATAGTGGTACATTTTCAAGCTTTGCTGCAAAGTGTCCATTTTTCAAATGTTGGCAACTATGCAATCAGTGGCAAAACTCATTGGCACACTGGAAGGTATCTTATTTTTTTTTTCAAGAATGCATATTAGAGTTCTCAAAAAGTACTTCTTTACTGGGATTGTCAGGGAGTGTAAACTGCCTCTTTGAAGCATGATATTTTTAAAAGAAATGATAAACCCCATTGGGTTTATTTTATGCTAAAATGATAAAATAGATATAATATTGTAGGTTTCCAAAATAAAACTATACAAAAAATAGCACAACATTTCCAATAAAAACAAACAATGCGTCAATGATCATCAGCTTTTCCTTAAATGTAGAATTTATTTTTATGATAACCTCAATACCCGATCTTTACTGAACACTAAACAATAGCATTGTCTCTGAAAACTTGCTCATAATTTTACAAATGCCACAGGCTGTGTAAACAATCATAGCTAAGACAGGATGTGGTTCTTTAGGATTTTTTTTTAGGGAAAAAATTGTAGTCATTGTATAACAAGTGCCGTTCATATGAGTTGCTATTATTTTCTTATACATGTGGGGGCGAGAATAGGCTACATACCATTCGCTCGGCCTAGAGCCATACTCTTTAATGGAAAGCAGCCCTATATACAGGAAAATTAATGTTGCCAAGGATGATAAGATGTTTTCTTTCACAAAGAGCTGCAATATGCTTTAAAAGGCTTACCAACAATCTTAATTGAGTTCAAGTATATATTTCCAGAAATATTTCCAAGTCTGGTATTGTACATTAGAGAATGACCACCAAGTAGCAATACAGCTGTATGGTATTTAAGCAAAGGAAATATTTGCTTTAAGAAATTAGAGCACTTTTGTAATCTGCACAAAATTCTGAAAGAGTATGACGAAAAAGAGGCACAAAAGGATGGTAACGTTCGTGCCCATAGAATATGCCTTGTTTTATGTCTGTATTTTGGCTACTTCTGTTTTGCGCATGCTAGAATCAAGAGTTTGAGTCAAGAGTCTTATTTGTAGCCACTGGATCTAAATGGATTTTAATGCACATCATATGAATTGTGGTATTATACAAAGATAATACAACACACTGCTCATATCACCATAGCAATTTCATTTATTGCTATGGTGAAAAGACCACTTTTCAGCAATTTCTCCAGAATGTATTTTTATACATAATCCCAATGTTGTGCAACAGGACACATGTTATATGCAAAACTAGTTTGCTAAAAGCACTTGCTAACAGCACTGAATTATGAGGGTAAAGAAATACTCTTAACTTACTTATTTGTGTGGTTTAGCTCATTGGTTCTTTACATTGGCCCTCAACATCAGAGAAGGTTCTTGGCACAAAACAAAAGATTTGGAAGACATCCACCTGGAAAAACTAAAGGAGCTCATCTGAAGAGAGCTGAGCCTAAGGGCTGGTCAAAGTGGAAGGCAACTCATGAAGCCTCATGGGACACCTAGACCAAGGAGACATTTGTTGTCACAAATCAAATTCCGAGATGTGTTGAAGTAGGTTTGTTTCATGCTAGTGTCAGAGTGGATGCCTCTGCAAGGCCTAGGGGTTTAACCAAAGTCTGTATCAGTATTCTAAATGTGAAAAATAGAAGTGCCATGTTCCTGGGAGCAAAAGAGAGGCTCCTTGCCTGGGGTGCTTCGGTGGAGGACTGGCCCTGAGTACAATATCTTAGCATATCACATGATGCGAGCTAGCGAATATAAAAATTTGACTTTGTAGTTATTAAAAATATTTTTTTTTCTAAATAGTCCCAGACATACATAGTCATACAGTGAATTTTTACAGACGAGAAAGGAAGCCACTTGGCTCTAGTATTATGCTGACTTTGAGCATTCTCTTCTCAGTCTACATAACCTTTATTCTTTTTTTCTGGTGCTTAAGGCTTCCATAGTATTCCATTCTAAAGTTGGATACAATACCTCCAAGAATCCTGAAAAGTACAAGCTTCTGCCAAAAACAAACAAACAAACAAAAAACTATAGACTTCTGGTACATTTATGAAGATTTCCAAATTACATTATATATATTTTAAAAAGGCTTTCTTTAATAATAACTACTGATTCAAGTTCTTTCTTGAAAGCATTTTACTTGTACATATAGTTAAATATAAATGTTAACAAATGGAGTTTATTCTTGAGAAACAAATGTAGTTTATGCTTGGGAACCTAACATAGTTTCATCAACCAAAGTCTGAAAAAGCTTTCCATCTCTGAATGCCAGAGAAACATGCTAATGGGAGGATGAAGATTCAGATGTTCTTAATTCAATTTTAACTGTGAGTACATGGTAATATTTAATTGTAGAACATTGTTTTGCAAGAAGGTGGCAGATCTTATCTAATGAGAAGAGGCCTGCGGTGTAACCACAACAATTGTTTTGAGCACATCAAATACCGGTATCTTTTTTCAGATTTGTTTTTATTTGGTAGTCCCTCCCTTCCTGTGGAACTCTGAGGCAGGTGGGCTTTTTTCATACACAGGAACAGGCAAATATTTGTGGAATACGAAGATTTTTTTTCCCCACGAAGACGAACACGAAGAATTGGCCGGCGTCCAAGTCTAGTAAATATAGACTTAACTTGACTGTTTATATTCCTACTTAGGAAGTATAAGTGCTTCTCGGGCATTTTACCACAATCTTGGGTGAATGGGCAGTCACACAATGTTGAACTGACTTGTCAGGACTCGGGTGATCAGGTCGGGTAGGAGCCCATGCGCAGGGGATACTTGGGGTTCGGTCTGTAACCCACGGTGCATGATTATGCAAACAAAGACACCACAAGCAGAAATCCAGGTAATGCAATGTATTTTATGTATATAACAGGACCAGCAAATAAGGGTAATACAGTCTAAGCAAGAAACCGGACGTATGGCAAAATAAATACCGGTAATAAGTCTTTTGGCAGGGAGCACACTTGGAAGGGTACGAAAGGCACACAGCCCGCTTGGAAGGGCATGAAAGGCAGAGAGCCGCTTGGAAGGGCACGAAGCAGGGAGTCCACTTGGACGGACACAAAGCAGGGTACAGGTGCAGAGCCACAGCAGGAAGGTCCATATACTTCAATACAAAGGCCCTGACTGAAGGGCAGGGCTGGGCAGCTTCGTAAAGGCAGGGTCATCAAGGTAACAAGGCCCAGCTGCATGTATTGACTAGGGCTCAACCCAGGTAACAAGGCACACCTGATCCTAGTAATGAGTTCTGAGTGCTCTAGAGGGCGGAGGGTGGCCACTAGTGGTAGCAGATTTAAAGCCACAGGTATAAAAAAAAAAAAGCCATGTTCCTGACAGTGTGTGTGTAATTTGGGTGCTGGTCAGGTTCTATGTGGGCAATGTGGACGCTGGCTTTGGGGTGTGCAATCTGTGATATATATGCCTGTAATTTAGGGGGTTTTATCTATACCTTTATTGCTGAGTTTTTATGTGATTTCTAGTTGATCTATACCTGCAATGCTAGATATATATATATATATATATATATATATATATATATAATATATATATACACAAATTAACCAATAGTGTACAAATGCACGACAAGTTGAAAAAAAGAGCAATTAGTGGTCAGTATGTATATATATATATATATATACTGACTCACAATAATTGCCTAGTTTTCAAACTGTGTCATTGCATTTGGTACCCAATTGGTTAATTGTGTTTTCAGCATTAGTGAATCTGTAAGAAACCCGCGAGTAACAGAAATATGTGTTTTAACCACGTAGCAAGACCTATTAAAATGGCTCTCTGGAATACATGTATATATGATGTAATAGTGAAATCTTTAGACCTGAAAGAGGCCGTTTAGGTGTATGGGTGATGCAATTGAACTAACAATGCTGGTTCATACCCCTAACCCACTGTGCATATTAGTTAATATTTTTTCAGTTTGAATTTTTACTTGTGTATTGCTGTTGCAAACTTTTTTGCATTTTTGCTTACTCACAAGCCCTATAAATAAAAGTAAATGTGTGTGCCACTAATAATATGTTGTTAAAACAATAGATTTAATTTTTGTCTTTTATATCAGAAAATATAAAACTGATGAAAAAAAGCATTCCTTTAATTTAAGAAATATATTTGATTTATTTGATATGATCCCAATCTTTTTATGTGTACAAATACATATTGATATGTGTTTATATGTATAGGTGTGTTTTCTTTATTTCAACTATAGCATACTGAAAGATCTAAATTAAGTCATATGGACCATGTTATTTATCTTTTAGATTAAAAAAAAGTGAGTTTGAAACCAGCTTATTTGCTCTCTGTGGCTTCTAATGCAACTTTTTTTTATTTGAAATTTGTTGTTACTTTCAGTGTCAATCAGTTCCCATTCTTAGGTTTGATATTCATTTGTAATGTATGTTAAAATGTCTATGGTGAATGGATGTCTTTTTTGTGTGTATATTCTTTGAATTGACTACTTTTTACTTTTAAAAGCTATAATAAAGAGAACCTAGATGAAAGAGAGAAAAAGTGACAGGAAATTGCTGGAGTATAATAGTACCTCTATTCAAATATACTTCAGAGGTCAAAAGTATAGGCATTTGCTTCAAATAGTAATTTTGCTATTTTCAAACAGAGAGCAATATTCATTTATGCTGTTTTCATCTCCTAATTTTAAACTTGGATTTATTTTGCATATGTTCCCTTTTGATATTTGATGTATTTATTTACATATATTTATAAACAATTTTCTTTATAGAAATTGATTACTTGGACAATTGCTATTAGAACCCATTTAGTAAGGGCATGCTGCATGCTGCCATGTTGCTTTAACTTTTTAGAAAATAAAATTCTATTAGACAACAGTAAAATAGGTACACATTGAATTATTAGTTCTCCTTGTGTAACCTACTTTTGAAGAAAAGTTGTTCTACAGCACTTCTCCTGAGAGTTTCTTCCAAACAGTGTACAGTGTAAGCTGGACACATTGCAATTGGAGATTTGTTCTCCTTAAGGCACCCCCGTGAGTCCACTACTACACTGTACTAAATAAACTCTGTGTGCTGCTTCATGTAGGAAACATGCTTACTGTATTGTTATTTCCATAAGAGGTTGACTTATTTTCTTACTACAATCATTGATATTGAGCACATTTGTGATTTATGAACATAAGTATCATAAAGAAGAAAAATATATGCTTGCAGTTTCTCTTTGAATATCATGTACATCTCATTAAGATTATTCGGTTGGGCCCTATGGATTCCAGAAACCCTTGTCATGAAAACTGCCATTAAGTGGACACATTTACTATTATTGAATAATACTTTAAGTCTAAGGCAGGGGCATACCTAGAGTATTTGGCACCCCCCACAAACACTTTTAAACTGCATAGCTTCTATTGTTATATACTGGTGTAGACATTGAAGGTGGTACAGCATTACTGTTATCATTATATTCTGAGGTAGACATTGACGGTGGTACAGCATTACACCTATCACTATACATTGAGCCAGACATTGATAATAGTGCAGCATAACTCCTATCACTATATACTAAGCCAAACATTGATGTGGTGTAGGCTTACCACTTCATTGTCTGGCTTAGGGATGCACCGAAACGAAACTTCTGGACTGAAACCGAAAATGCAGCATTTACCTGTCCGAAACCGAATATGACCCCCATCATAAAAAAAAATCTCACACTTTTTAAAAAGAAAGTACACAGCAAAATTAGGCAAAAATAGGAAAGTATTTCATGTACTACAAGATGACAGTGTGTGATTGCTTAGCAATCATATAATAATATATATATATTAATATTGTTATTATTATTGTTCACATGTGAACTCGGCACTGGAGGCATAGAATCAGACATACAAATCCCGTATTTGCAGCTATACAATAATAATGTATGGAAACATAGCAAGAGATAAAACTACAGGCATAGATGACAGTTGCACAACCCAAAGCCAGCCCTGGCGTCCACACTGCCCACATATAACCTGACCAGCACCCAGATTACACACATAGGATTTACCATCTTTGTCCCCAAACAGCCCAGCATGAGTCAAGTTGTTAAAGGTTTTGGACTTACCATTCAGAAGTCCTGTGGTGGGAGCACGACGCCTCAATCTTCCTGCTCTGCCGCTGCGCTGCTTCACTGCTGAGCGCCGAAATATGACATCATATTTCGGTGCTCAGCATTACATGCCGGCACCGCAACGGAGTTAGAAGGCTCGCAAAGGAGACTGAGGGGCGCCGAGGGGTTGCTAGGGGCCGCTCTCTCTCCTCCGCGTAAAAAAAAAATGACAAGGCTGCCGGGGATCCGGGCAATCAGGGACATGTGGTCACCCTAGCCTGTGGCACCCCCCTGATAAGCGACACCTGGGGCGGACCGCCCCACGCTAGGTACGCTACTGGTCTAAGGTATGTTTTTGTACAGTAGACTGTTTCACTTGAAGACCATCCAATGAAGAGCACATATGTGTTTGCCTAGGGCTACAGACAGAGAGTGTTTAGGGACTGCCTAATTCTAGGGGTATTCTGTGTGTGGTAGATGTACTAAACTAGAGCAAACAAGTCTGGCCATTCCTTTCTGACCTCTGACATCAATAAGGCATTTTCATCCACACAACTGCCACTCACTGGATATTTTCTCTTTTCCGGAACATTCTCTGTAAATGCTAGATATGTTTGTTCGTGAAAATCCCAGTAGATCAGCAGTATCTGAAATACTCAGACCAGCCCGCACGCCACCAACAACTATGTCATGTTCAATGCCACTAAAATCCTTTTTCCCCTTAAATCCCCACGGTTGGAACCTCAGCAAGTTGTCTTGACCACGTCTACATGCCTAAATGCATTGAGTTGCTGCCATGTGATTGTCTGATTAGCTATTTGTGTTAACAAGCAATTGAAAAGGTGTACCTAATAAAGTGTCCAGTGAGTGTATAATACCATATTGTGTGATGGAATCTCCAACAGTAATGCTTTAGATAGGTCATGTTTTTTCAATGGTATTCAGTGGGTATGTACTAAATTCTTGCTTGGTTTTATGTATTTACTGGTCATTATTATCCTAGCAGCATACCAGGAACTTCAATGTGTATGCCTTTTATGCTTTTTAGGTCGTGTGCTCCGCTTTCTGTATATTTTTATATGTTGACTTTTATTGTCACCATCTTGGTTTGTTGTGACTGAGTGGATTGGAAACATTAAGTGGCTTGGTGTTGTGGTGCATACTATTAATACATACTATTTATCTAAGGTGATATAATTCTGATGAGTATGTGATCTTTATGCAATGTATTGAGTTTCATTTGTTTCATCATTGTGCACGTTATATGCAGAAGCTAGTAATTCATGCCTGATAACCTATTAGCAATGTGCTGTGTTTCACTTGTTACATCATTGTGTGTTATATCCAGAAGGCAGTAATTTATAACTGGTCAATAATACACTGTTTTTCTATCACATGATATATTTTTACATGTTTGGGAGATAATCTTTCTGTTTTAGATTTTGTACTGCACAGATCATATATATATTATAATATATATATAGTATATATGTCATAGATGGTTGTTTCACAATGCGTATATCGTGTTTTACTATTCTTGTGGTATAATATCTAATTTCTGCAAGAATTTAGGATCAGAGATAAAATATAGGGTATCTCTTTAAGTTATTATTTTAGGTGTGGTCCTGTGATAATTAATAGCACCAACATTTAGCAAATTTGTGGTATGTATTGCATATTAACGCAGTTCTGAAATAAAGGATTTATTCCAGGGATTCATAACTTTAACAATGACTGCTGTGACCACCTATGAGCTTTATCTAACAACACTGCACTGCCAGATGTTCACCTACCACAACCACATGCCCTCCAGAGATAAGCTCCAAGGTTTGTGCGGCCCTGCGACTTCAGGCACTATAAGGGTAAAGTACCAGAAGACGATAGAAGGCGAGTTGTCAGAACCCACGGCGGGATTCTCGCCACAACTACTCACCCGCTCCGGGAGGAAGGTCCTGCGCCATGCGTCTCTCCCGTCCTCCACTGGCAGCATGGTCTCCTCTAGGGGTGTGCGTGCGCCCTCACCAAACTTTATGGGTTCCCCGCGCCAAGTCACATCTATGGGCGTGGCTATCACTAGCGGGAAGTTCAAAAACTGAGCACTGAGATTCATTCAGTGCTCAGTTATTGTGCCGTTTAGTACCTTTGCCTTGTATTTCCTTGCTGCCCTTTATGGTGTACCAGACCCTGGCTATCTGTGATGTGTTCCCTCCGTGTACCAGACCACGGCTATCTTGGCGTGTCCTCTCTGTGTACCAGACCCCGGCTATCCTGATGTGTCCTCTCTGTGTACCAGACCCCGGCTATCCTGATGTGTTCTCTCCGTGTACTAGACACTGGCTATCTTGACATGTCTTTTCTGTGTACCAGATCCCGGGTATTCTGGCGTGTTCCTATCCTAAAGCTGTTTTCTGCTTTTTGGATTCCACCTGTGATTTCTGGCGCTGTATCTGCCGCCTCACACGAGTAGTCTGGGTCACTAGCAAAAGCAATAGCCAGATCTAGAATCAAGGATCAATAAAGAATGCACACCCAGAGTAGAATAAACTGACTCATTGAGTCAAAGGTGTGACTGGAGAGACAGGTATAAATAGGATGTTAACAAGCCAGATAGCCTTCAGCTGTGAAGACAGGTGCAGTCAATGTAAATTACCACTACGATGTAACCTAATACCTCATTTATCGGTCATCTTGGCTGGCAGAGTGAATAAAAACCCTGTCTCACAACCACTGGGTCCATTGCTCAAACACAACATGAGGCACCACAGTGTGCACACAGGGCATGGGTTCTTTGGAGCAGGTGTGACCACCCATCTTGTCACCTGAGTGGGGTGACAATAACAGTGCATGGAATGGTTGTTAAATATATAAATCCAGTTACTAGTTGTAGGGCAGGAGTCCTCACGAATAGCCCAGAAAATAGGCTTTACTAGAATACCGTACTTACCGGCGTATAGCACGCCGATCGTGCAGCTCTATGGTTTATCGGCGTATAACATGCAGGTAGGTTTTCGGCTTTTTTTTGTTTTACCGAAAGCGCGTGTTATACGCCGATAAATACGGTATGTAGCATTCGGGTTAGGGAGGCTAGGCTAGTTAGCTTACAACAGACAAGTACCGTATTTCCCCAAGTATAGGACGCTCCCTTGTATAAGATGCACCCCTATTTTTGGGGGCCATATTTAAAAAAAAATATTACATAAAGTTATTGTACTGGCAGCCTGGGCATGATATGAGTGTGATTGATGTTGGCTGCTAGCAACTGTTAGCAATCACACTCCTATCATGCTCAGGCAGCCAGTACATGCACATCACTTTCAGCCTCCCTGATCCCCCTCCCTGTGCCCCCTACACACGGATCCATGCTAACATAGATACATGCATACATACATTTACTCCCCAACCTTACCTGAACTGCAGATCTTCTGCTGCCGCTTCCCGACTTCCATGGGGGCCGCTGTTTCCCCTGTGCCTTGCTCGACGTGGCTGCACAGGAACAGGAACTGAGCAGAGTCATGTGATGCGATATGCATTCACGTGACTCCACTGGGTTCCTGTGCAGCCGCGGCGGATGAAGGTAAGCAGCAGTTAGTTTATTTTAAAAATAAATAAAATCTGCCACCACTGTATAAGACCCAATTTTTAGACCCCAATTTTTTTGTCTTATACATGGGGAAATACGGTAATTAGCATCAACCTCTTTATGACCAGAGTTTTCCTACACTAGGGACCAAACCTTTTTTATATTTGTTATTCTTACACAGACAGATAGGCTTTTTCGTACTATTGCAGATTCAGGGGCACTGTTACAATCAGTGGATAATTTAAAGTCACACAATAACAAACTGGTACAAAAGAAGAAAAGTAAATCATATATGACTATGTTTAGAATACCGGTAGTTTGTAATATACAAAAACATTGATTACTTGGGGGAAAAAACAGACCAAAAGGGTTAAGAAAAAAGAAAGACATACAAAAACACATTTTAAAGGAAGAGGGGAGAAAGTAAAAATATCATCAATGACATGGCTTTAAGCTACACCAATATAACATCCTCCTCTTTCACACTTTGATGTTAAAGATCGCATTACTATTAGGATAAGTGCTGGCCGCTTCTACAATAGACTTATCCTTTTTAATCACTTGGGACAGAGGTCTTCTTTTAAAATGAGCGTTCATGATCAAAGTGTCAGCTCTTGATAAGTGTCTTCAATAAATAATCAAAGGGACTTTTTACTGGTATCTTTAGGGTATAGGACTCTCATAATTGGAATCACAGGTACAGAAGTTAGAGAAAGTATATACAAAGTTTCTTTTTTCAAGGAACAGGCACTATTTTAGATCACTGATTTATACCCAGTTTAATGTGATAACAAAAGATGTATTGGTTATATTTCTCTGTCCCTATCAAATAAATACTTAAGGGAGTTAAAACTAAATATTCTGAGGGCAGAACTTGTTAGAAACTACTTGCCTTTTCAAATTCACAGATTGAGAAAAAATTTAGTCAGAAATTACCGGTACATTTGCTAATTCCTTGAGATTTTGTTCATTGTTTGCAAAGATTCTCTCACTTTCTGTTGGTGGAAAACCTAAAAGTCTCTTGTCTCTACCATGCCAAGGGACTTTGTTCATGCTAGTTCCTGAAACTAGTCCACATAAATTTAGCGGACCCTCTATTATATTACTTGTGAAATCAAATCTCACGGCTTAGTAAACTCCATGATGAGATGCAGAAATTCTCGGCTATCTGGGACCCCTGGATCACTGCCTTTTCCCGAGGGAGCGCAGTTCTGCCATTGGTTTCTCTCTGACTTAGCGCACCCATGGAGATCTACCCTACTGGGATTATCCTTTCCTTTTTTTTTCTTTTTCTCTCTTTCTCTTTTCTTCTCTCCTTCCCCATTTTCTTTTGGTTCTTTGTCTCCCTCCGACCCGGTTGGTTGTTACCAATCGATGGCAGCCCTGTCAATACACCACTGTATATGCCATCTTTACGCAATTAAGATTACTAACAAAACCGGAAAAATGTAAAATACTGTTGACTATTGTTCGCTCAGTTGTTCCGCTGTCAGGAACCACTTTTTCGATGCCTGAACCATGGCTTTTTTTTTTTACCTGTGGTGTTTACATCTGCTACCACTAGTAGCCACCCTCCGCCCTCTGGAGCACTCATAACTCAGGTGTGCCTTGTTACCTGGGTTGAGCCCTAGTCCATACATCCAGCTGGGCCTTGTTACCTGGATTACCCTGTCTTTATGAACCTGCCCTGCCCTTCAGTCAGGGCCTTTTGTATTGAAGTCTATGGACCTTCCTGCTGTGGCTCTGCACCTGTACTGTTCCTTGGTCCCTGCTTTTGTGTCCTTCCAAGTGGACTCCCTGCTCTTGTTTAAATGACTAAATACATTATTTTAAGTAATTCTAATTATTTTCTTTTAAGAGTAAGCAGTATACTGCTTGTGTGATTAAGGGGATTTTGAAAAAAGCAATGTAATATTAAGGAACAAGTTGACAAAAAGATTGTACTATTTTACATTTTGAATCAAAATATACTGCTTTTGTTTAAAAGCAATATTCCTCCATTTTCTATTCAATTGGACAATAACAGTGATCAGGCATTTCTCCATAAAGTCTGTTCAATCCACAGTATGATATTGCAAGTTAATAGGTGAAACTTATTAACATTCTGCTTTTACCCCTCTTATTTGAGAGGTGAATAAGCTGGTCCTGGACTAGCTTGTGCCTATGCAAGGGGAAACTTTTTCATGTTTACCATTGGTATAGTAGATAGAGAATTTATGTGTTTTATGACTTGCCATAATTATTCCCATATTCATTAATTTTGCAGCTTTCTAGTTTGCACATAATTTAATTACATTAAAATTTTGTAATAACTTCAGTGAGTTATTAGTAGCACACAGTTGCAGGGTCAGACATAGAGTTCTCATTATTCTTAAATTATAATCTTTTGTTTAACCAAAAGCATGTTTTGTGTTCTGTTGTTTTAAATATTAGCAGTTTTATAGCATTGCATACATTTATTTGTTCATAAAATAACAAAAGGACTTCAGAAAAAGGGAGAAATAGATAGTAGACATGCTCAAATGCCCACATTCGCTCTCACTCACACACTCATTCTCATTCACACTCTCACTCTCTCAAAATATTTCCCTACCTTTTCTGACGATCACTTCCTGCATAAAGAGAAATTGTAGAGATAATGAGAAAGGGGAGAGAGAAAGAGGGTTAACAGGAAAGGGGTGAGGTAACAGAAAGGGCAGAGACAAGAAAGTGAGAGTGTGTTTTGAAAGAGTTTGTATGTTATGGCAGGGCTCGACAAATCTTATGCGCCAGTTCGCAATGGCGACTGAGAATTTTGTCCTGGGGCCTAGGTCAGGGGTGTCCAACGTGTGGCCCGCGGGCCAAATGCGGCCCGCCGGACTTGTGCGGCTCGCGTGAGTGAGTAAGACCGCTTTAAATTTTTTAGGCGATGTGTGCTGCTGAGTGGCAGTGCATCTCCTCGTCCCTCCCCTTTCAAGACGTGACACTCAAGGGGGCGAAGTCACAGAAGAGTTCCTGATTGCCTAACAAACATAAATTCATACACCCCTTGCAAAGTGCTTCTTCTTCAGGTCACTGATTCTTCTTTGGGCTGCCTATATCCCTCCCAATCTAATCCCTCCCACTCCATCTTTTTAATTTTATCTGGGATCTTGTCAAGAGCTAGTCCCACCCAAGTGAATGCCTAGCCCCACTCCTTCTGAAACAACTCCCTCAGAGGAGGAACTGCTCTGAGAGGTTCCCAGATATGGTAAAGATTCACTCCAAAAAGCATAAATAAGTAAAAGTTATCTAAATGATCTGACTAAATTGTAGTTTGGAGTAGCCGTATAAGTCCAATGTATAAGAATGCAAAAAAAACCCAGAATGTTGCAGAATCGTGTAATACCCTTTTATTGGGCCAACAGAAATGCTTTTGACTTGATAAAGGGAGGAGTCCCGAAAGCTTGTCTATTATTTTAAATACTGTTAGTCCAATAAAAAAAGGTATTACAAAATTCTGCAACATTCTGTTTTTATTGCATTATTTTACTAAATTGATAATATTCTAATTGATCTTTTTCTGCAGCCATGTTAAGAACAGCTTATTTGTTTTAATTTCCTACAAATGTCTATCTGTATTTGTCTGTCTACCAATATAGCTATCTTTCTATTGTTTGTTCTTTCAAAATAGCAAATAAATAATTACATACTGCTTTTAGCTATTTTACTTTTGACTCAGAAATCTAAAACGTAGATTACATTTAGCCTATGTGACACATTTTAAATATTAACAATTTTTAAGAAGTAAGGGTTAAGTATTTTAAATTCAACCTCAGTACAAAAATTAGAAATTACAATTTCCATTACCTTTTGTTATAGAGGAAAATGAATAAAAAAGGGAAAAAGACCTATGAATATTGTACAGTTCCTCTATAGAAGTGTAATTACCTCCTGAGTTGCTTCTCTGTGCTCTTGAATTGTGAGTGGATAGAATGGTATGTGTCAGACTCTCAGCATAATATTTTATCATTATTTGATACAGTTAATGCATGTTTCTGCAAGCAGTCATTTGCCAAAAATTGAAATTAGAGTCATGAAAAAAACATCTAGACATTTCAGAAAATGTCATTTACTTGAATGAATGGCAAGTGATTAAAAAGGATAAGTCTTCTGTAGAAGCGGCTCTGGATTTTCTGGAGGTCAGGACGGTCCTGGCCACCAGAAAGCAGCCTTCGCAGATGAACTTCTTATGAAGGGTCTCTGACCCAGTCAACCCCCAACTGGCTATGACAAGGGAATTGGAGCTATTGAGCAAGCTGTCGTACTTCAAAATTAATTTCAATAAAGCTGAAACACTTAATGTCTCCATACCTTGTCCCTAGACCTGGATTCCCTGTAGAGTCTTAACCAGGATGTCCTGCTTAATTTTCTCAGATCAGACCTAAAAACCTGGTCCCAAAACACCCTTCTTGTCATTTGGTAGAGTTGGCATCCTTAAAATTACCCAGATTACTCTACCCCCTCCAGGTAATCTGCATCTATATACCTAAACCCTTCTTTAACACACTCAAAATGTTTCTGTAGTTTCTCTGAAGTGGCAAAAAGTTGAGACTAGGATATAAGTATTTGATCAGACCCTTAAGAAAATGTAGGGACCTGGGTATCCCAGACCTGGAAATTTACTACAAATCAACAATGATGGCCCAGGTGGTATGCTGCTAAGGTCTGGCCCCTCCAAGGTTCAACAGGTTTTACTGGAGCAGAGATACCTCATGGCCCCTCTTCCCATCATGGCCTGGCTCCCCAGGCATCAGAAATGCTGTACATTAAGAGTCCACCGCACTATGCCCTCAACCCTAAGCGTATGGAACAAACTCACAAACTAAGTTGGCCCATACACACTACCTCCTGATGCCCCTCACACACAACTCTGACTTCCCCCTGGGGCAACAGCAGGGGGCCCTGGCATGACTATTTCCTTCACACAAAAATTTTCCTGGACTGGGACACATAGTTCAAAATGTGAACATCTTGCCCCTTTGCAGGACTCCAATGAATGTCCCCGCCAGGGCCGGCCCTACAATGGGGCCGACTGGGGCAATTGCCCCAGGCGGCACTTTAGAAGGGGCGGCACTTTGCCGCCCCAAGCGGGTTTTTTTTGAACCGGAAGAGAGAGAGAGGGGCACCGAGTGGTTTTCGCTTACCCGCTCGGCGCCCCTCTC
>VKOC01024332.1:0-13309 GCA_009364415.1 Spea multiplicata | reverse complement strand
ATCACACTCCTATCAAGCCAAGGCAGCCAGTACATACTGGAACATGGGGATGATGGGAGTGTGAGTACAGCCTCCTTATGCCATGCTAACACCCACCCCCTTACACATTCATGCTATCATACACACACTCATTCACAAACATTTAAATACTCATTCATTCCATTAATCACACATACTTCACACATTAATCACACATACTTACCCAAAAACCCTCCCCCACCCCCTTACCTGAACTGCAGTGCAGATCTCTCACTCGAAGACTTCTGCAGGGGCCCGGCTGTGCGAGCAACTTCTCTGGCCACGCCCCCAGAGAAGGGAGGGGGGAGGCAGTGCTGCTAGCTTCCTGTTTTCCGGCTGCAGAGGAGACGCTGCTCGCGACCGAAGCACCGGTGAGCAGCCTGGCCCCAGCAGACATTTTTGAGGTCTGATTAGAAGACGACCTCGATTATAAGACGAGGGGTATTTTTCAGAGCATTTGCAAATACGGTAATTGAAAAGTAAAAAACATACTGTATATGCTCGATTATGAGATGACCCTGATTTTAATATTAATTTAGGGAAAAAAAGGAAAGGCCTGAATATAAGACTACCCTATAAGAAAAAAGTTTTACTAGTAAATATTAATTCACATGTAAACTTTTTTTCATAGTTAATAACAACTATGATGCATAGTTAGGCACCTCTGCCCCCAGATATGCCTTATACCCCCTATATGGCACTCTGCCTCCCATATATGCATTTTAACCCTCCTATATGCCACTCTACCCCCCAGAAAAGCCTTTATCTACTTAATGCCCATAATATTTATGTCCCTCATTCTTTCTTTTCTCTCTTTTCACTGTTGCTCTGTTTTTTTAGAATTCCTTTCATGACAAGGCTTTTATATGCATAGAGATTAAAAAATGGCAGATTATATTATATTTTTTGGTCTAAATTTTAGAAATAAACATAAAAAAGCAGTAACTGTCCAATATTACTTCTGTAAGTCAGAAAAATAGAACAAAAATGATTACATTATGTATGATATTATATTGCAGATTTTAAAAATGCCAAAAAACCTCAAGAGATTTTAGATTCGCTAGTTGTCAACGTAAACATCAACATTGCAGAGGCGTCTCTGATATTAGTAAAGTAAGTAAGCATATATATACTAATAGTTATAGTGGTAACTAAGTATGTGATGGAACATATATAATGGTAAATAATGAAGGTAAATAATGGGTTCCTTTCCAACAAATAAATCTATCACAAATAATTGAACCACCCATAGACTGAAATGGAAAAAAACAAAATCATTGATACATTTTATTTTGGATATTGAAACATATATATAATGTCCATGAGGAAATGTTATAAAAAGAGGTCATAATCTTAAACAATGGGATCAGAGACCAAAATAAACTGAGACACATATAATGTAATGAAAAGCTTCCAAGCATACGTTTTAGAAGTTAGTACAGTGGGGGAACTTAAGCACCCATAGGGTAGGAACATAGCTATCCTGAAGAGGCTATGACCCATTGTACAGCACTACGAAATCTGATGCCGCTATGTAACACAAAGAAAAAAAATAATAATAATGACTGATTACAGTCTACCATTGGATTGCTGTTCAATCACTTGTGATTTATTGGATCAAACCAAAAAGTGATTGGGGATTTGTTGGGTTGATATATGCAATGTCCAGTGTTAAGGAGATCTAAATGTTCATTTTCATCACCCCTGCCCCCAGTTGTTAAGTAACTTTAGCGGAACAGTTTTTTCCAGGACCAATAATGACACAAAACAACAAATATTGTCACATAAGCACAAATTTGATATTAGCTTGCCAACATCAAGAGAAAAATATGCCACTTATACTACGTATCTAATTAGGGCCGTAACTTCTAGGCAGTAAGAGGGGGATCTTCCCCAGGTCCCGCAAGACGGAGGATGCACTTGGGCCACTGAGAATCAATGTCCCTGGGCCACCTCCCGCTTCCAGAAGTGGCCCTGACCCAGGAGCCAAGATCTTTAGCTAGCCCTGTAACCAATAACATATTGGGGTTAGGGTTTTCAATACCATCTGACTCCAAGCTGCTGTATTGGCATTTAAGCAGTTAAATAGACCAACTCTAGCTATACAAAGTGTGTGTGTATATATATATATATTATAATATATACAACATACACACACACACTGTATATATTTGTACCTTCTTTTTACAGTCTAGAGTTAAAGCGATTTCTAATCCAGGCCCGTAGTGTGGCCGTTCACACAAATGAGGATGGGTCTGACACAATAAAGTTATTCTTTAATGGATTGATTGAAGCTAAACTTACGTAAGTATATTAACTTTTTCCATAAATAGATTTTACCAGATATCCTTAATCTTTGACAGAACAAATAGTGTGCTGCACTATTCATCTTTGTTAAAGCAGATCTGTCAAATCGACATTTGCAGTTCCATACATTAAACAAACCTATGGAAAGCTGCGATGGCAGCAGTTTCCCCTTTAAGATGATAAGACACAACTTAATGTGTCTTAAACCTGCTTCTTAAGCCTTATAATATAGGGAGAAATCCATTGTACATTATAAGTTCATGATGTTTTTGCCTTATTATCAATAAAAAACGAAAAAACATAACTGTATATCTTGCGTGATGCAAGTCTTGATTTTCGGAATCAATGTCTAATGCTAACGTGTCTTTTCAGGGATACAAGCGGGATGCTCCCAGTGCCTATAGCAGATGTATCAGGAAACTTGGTACTTATTGTCACCATAATTATTAAGGCTGAAATTGTAGGTTACATTGGCACAGAAATTAATGGAAAAGGAAGTCTTACTGCCAAAGTGGCTGGTTTAACTAAGTGAGTATTGGAATATTTGTTAAAAAAAAAAACTAACCGGGTAACTGCTATACAGTTTGTTTGGCTTTCAAAATGTGTAACTAAAAACTAAATATGATTGTGGACATTGTGGAGGTATGAAGCCACCAGTAGTCACAGTGGTAAGCCCTAAACCCACGTACAGGTCTGGACTGCCCCAGGTTGGAAGCTGGCCTACAGCACCGCAGTCAAACAATTAAGGTTTAGGGTCATTGCAGATTGGGCCTCCTATATCCATAAGCCATGCTCCAGAGTATACTGGAAGGGCCCGGTCATGGCTGATACAATGGGGAGGAGAAACAATGAAGTCCTAACGTTCAAAGAGTCTTTGGACGAGTCTTTATTGCCACTATATTGAGGATGCTGGGTTTTTGGTTTCTAAAGTCAGCTTCACGTATCATGCAATTCACTTTAATGTTCGGGTGGAACTTTATTTCATGTTACTAATCACAATTTATATTCTCTTTCAGAATAACTCCGCCAGGACAATACACTCTTTATGCAGAGCTCACAAACAACCTTCTTCCCAAGGTATGATATTAAAATCAACAATTGAACAACTGTACAATGTCATATAAGGTTTTGCCTAATAGCGTAATGGTGTCTTAATAAAAAATAGTAATAGAACCACAGCACTCATTATACAAAAGGTAACACCATACAGGACGGAGTGTTTAGCAATTGCTGTTGACAGCACTAGGGACCTGTGGTTTAAAGTATAGCCGTATAGCTAATTGTATTGTTAATCACCTTTTCATTTCTACTCCATATGCATTCACTGCACATCATATGACTTCCAGTCCTCAAGTATCATAAGTCAATTATATGTCGACAGGATTCTTCACCTTTAAATAATACCATATGGAATTTAAATGTCACAAACAAAATGCGTTTTGTTGTTTTAATTCAAAGAAGTAACAGAAAGCAATGAAATCATACAGCTAATATAATAACTAAAATTATATGTCAAAATGTGAATATTTGTGCTAAATATGTTGAATTGAAATATATGTCCATATTTCCCTATAGTGGTCTACTCGATGTGGTGAGTGGGTGGCTTCTATAAACCAAGATCCCAGTTTTCCACATGGTAAGCACACTTCTTCCAGCCATACATATAAATACGACGGCTTACAAAGAACTGCACATTTTGCAAACCTTTGTGTTTGATCCCCACGTTGCAAACACAGGACAGTGGTGCAAACATGACTTGCTTTGAAGATTATATCTGTTCGTTGAAACTAATTTGTTTTTTTGCTCTTTGCAGATGCTTGCTCCACTGGCCCACTGGTGTGCTCATAATCCTATTTCCTCTACAATCCCAGATGATTAAAAAGGGAATGATGGCAGTAGAATTAATTTTCTAGTGTTTTCCTAACATTTGTTAATGTGATGTCAAAGTTTTTGTAATAGAGACTACACATTTTCAATAAGTCATACATTGCATCATTTTTTGGCTTCTAATGATAACTATCGTACATTTGAAGATGTTTGTATATATGCAAATATTTACAATGGGACATTTTTGGAAGGAGAGGCCAAGTCATGTTCAAATTTACCCATGTTCCCTTATGTGTATCTTGTAATGGGAACAAGGGATCTACTGGGATGTCCCTGGCCATCCTGGACATCATCGTCATGCTTTGAGGAAGCTACAGATGGGCAGCTGCTATGGTCCTCGGAGCAAGGTCCTGCTCCGGAAAGAAATCTCAAAATGAACGGTAATGACACGACACAGAATCAGATGCAAGTGATGAGCGAGTGTCCCTTCAAAGTGGCCAATAGATTCGAACTTGGACATGTGAAACATGAGGGACCAATCAGGAAGATGCTGATTGTTCTAATGAGATGATATGCAGGTGGTCTCATAGTATTCAGTATCCCTATAAATCTTATATATCATGTCATTCCATGAATAAGAGTAACAAACATTTATCGCTAAATTGGAATTGTAATATAGGAATGTGGATTTTACAGCTGGATAAGCCTGTGATTGAAACTGGACGCAGCTTGGAACGAGATGGCTTAAAATCATTCCTAGTATGTTGGTGCCTATAGAGGCTATAAAGAAATCCCTTATGTTTATACCTGGGAACTCTAAGCTACCAGGAGCCCACCCTCTTCAGGGGTAGTAGTTTCATGAGAGGTTGGGTCTTATTGACGCACATTGAAGGAACTTGTGTGTGGTGCTACCCATGTACGTAGATGTAGATGGCCCCAAATACCTTAAATTTAGATACTATTTAAATGATACTGCCGAAACAATACATGTGTAAAGGTTAACCCCTTAATGACAAAGCCCGTACATGTACGGGGTAAAAATGCATTGTTTTCAATGGGTTTAGGGACCGCCCATTGTCCTTAAGGGGTTAATCATAGTGAAACCTTTAAATGATACTTTCCTGTTTTGCTGCCACCCAAACACTACTTTGTCTTTAACTAGTAATATATGCCATATACACACACAAGGGTACATAAACATATAGAAAGAGAAAAGAAAAACGTATAGTTTAACATCACAAAATAAAAACACACCCAACGTGATGCTCATCATTATATAATCAAACAACTCATCAAGAGAAGGCATATCAGAAAAAATGAATGCTTTAATCCTGGCGCTATAAAAAATAAAACTCATAAAAACAAAACCTAGCTCCCAAACAAAACCATCTCTGGCTAGACTTTGCTGACTTTGGACTGGCCAGCCCAACTACTCACTAACTATACTTTGCTCCCAGACCCAGCTGTGCTGGAAAACCTCCTCTACACAACACACACGTCTAGGCAGGTAAAGCCACACTTGGCTCAGGCATCTTCTTTTCAGGGCCTCACTTTTGTGTTAAATTGTCCAGCACCAATACCTGATGCAGGCTTCATAAGTATCCTGGACTGTATCATGCAGACATCTAGTCTTTAGAAGACGTTGGCTAATGATGATCAGATCACTTCTGGCCAATAGGAGTGATGTCATCATTATGGCAGGCCCTGGATGACCCTACCCTAGAAAGAGAGAGGGGGGTCATCTAGGGTAATAACGAAGAAAAAAAAAATTAGTAATAAAAAATAATTACCTGATCACTTGTCACTGTCATTTTAAGTCACTGATTATTGATCAGTCTCCCTGATCAATATCAGTGGCCTAAACTTGTCACAAGTGATCTGCTAAAAAAATATTTTAGCCACTTCTTGACATGGCCATAGGTCGGCTGCATTGCATTTTTCATATGGATTAGTTAGAAGCAGCCATACATAGAGGGATAAATCCTTCTTCCAAAAGTGGTCTACCTGTATAGCTGTTCCGTTAACACATTCCATTCCACTGACTGGTTTTGCCTTCAGGCACTGCAGGGGTCTTATCCGAAACCAGGGTTTCAGCCTGCTCTGGCTGTGGTCGGGGTAGAGTCTTGAAGAGTGTGATGGGGATGGGGTCTGATGCTTTTTTTCTCCATTTTGGTCAGTCTGTACCTATGCCCTATCTTTGAGCCCGGCCACTCCAATTTACCCCATCAAGCCATTTTTATTAAATTAGACACCCCTTGGGTATTTGAAGTGCTTTTTTTTTCTCTCTTTATATGTTGAGATTTTTTAGAAATATTAGCACTTGCTCAAAATAATTAACTTTTTTCTTTTTCCACACAATTTGCTGGTACTGGATGGTTCCTCTGGTGACATCACTGCATAATTATTTTTAAATGTTATTTTTTTTCCATAAATTTTTTTAGCATTTTTTTAATATTTTACTAATCACATTGTGATTAGAAAGCTGGGCTCCATTGACTTGCATGGTTGAATGCAGTACCTGAATTCAACCTGCAAGTGGAGCCAGAGTTCTCTAGAGGTGGATGGTGAAGATCACTTGCAGTCCTGGGGTAAGTGTTTGGTGTCGCTGAATGCCTCCTGATCGAGGCATTCCAGCAACACCATTGAAGTTTTAGGAGGTGATCGTTGATCGCTTCCTAAACTCTTTTAAAACGGCCGCCGCCATACAATGTATGGTGGATGTGGACGCCCCGGGGAGGGGCCAGACATGGCCCCCGATGCCGATCTCGGCGTTACAGAATGCCTCGACATCGAGGCATTACAGCAACGCCATTTAAGCGAAGAAAGTGATCGTTGATCACTTTCTAAGCTTATTTAATTTTTTGACGGTTCAGGACCGTCAAAGGTCGTTTAGTGACCGTTTTTCCGTGACGGTCCTGAACCGGCAAAGGTCGTTAAGGGGTTAAGACGCCCCGTTTAAATGTTTTCAAGAACATCATGCACCAAAACGATATTTAACAAAGAATACGTTTGTCAGATGCGCACCTTTTACACTGCATACTCTGTATAAGATTTATGAAATTTGGGGAAAAGCATCTTACTAAATGGTGTTTTTAACTGCATTGGCGTGTATAGATGTGTTTCAAAACTCTGCAAATGCTGTGGTTATGTTAGGCAGGATAAAACATTTCTCTAGTGTAACTGAGAAGGAATATAAGATCAACACTCACCTTCTTCGCTTAAATGCTGTAGGAGCACACAAAAATGTGGCAGGTGCCCCGTGGTAAAATTCTCCCTATTTAATATGGTGACGCCTTAAAAAAAACAGGTCTAGGATCTGTTTCTAACCTCAGTTGATATTGCTGAATTTTTTATTTAAATCCCACTATTTGAAATACCTTGGGCTATCGAGTTTCCAAAAATATATCGTTCGATAGAAACAGCCAGCTACAAAGATGTCATAGATGGGACATGGCGCAGGCTGACCAGATGTCAAAATTCCAAGCTAAAAAAAAGCACACTTCCCAAACAACATGGCAAACCTATTCATGGATGATCTCACTGTAACCCAGGAAATGTTGCTGAACACATATTGGGGTGTTTGGAAGTGACATACCAGGAGCTGTAAATTCATACGGTAGTGGAGTGTGTATATCAAAGTTTGTGGTGTGTGTGGTTTTTTTTTTTTAATTATTATTTTCAGCTATGAATGTACAGCTTTTGGTATGTCTCTTCCAAACAGCCAATATGTATTCAACATCTCCAGAGTGCAGTGTCCTATTTGGGACATCTTTGATGCAGGCCAACTCAATTTACCGAACCAACCATATACTATTGGAAACCAGACACCTCAGGGGATTTCAAATGCTAGAAAATGACAATATCAAAATAATGTCTGTGTCTCCGTGTTACATACTGTATTTGCTCGATTATAAGACAAGGTTTTTTTCAGAGCAAATGCTCTGGAATAATAACCATTGTTTTATGTTTGAGGTTGTCTTCTAATTTCTCTAATAGAGGTCTGGCTACAAGACAAAGATCCAGATCCCCCGCAGCGCTGCAGGGATCCTCCTCTCCGGCAGCCGGTGGAGGTCTGTGCCATATGCACAGACAACCTCCGCAACTGCTGGAGCTTCTATGACGAAGCGTGGGCAGCAGTGGAGGTTTTTTGCACGCATCGTGCAGACCTCCAAAGTGGGGGTAAGAGTGGCATATGGGGGGATTTAATGGCTTTCTGGAGGCAGAGTGGCATATAAGGGGGTATAAGGCATATCTGGGGGGCAGAGTGGCACTCCTGGGGTCTGATGTGTATAACTGGGGGCAGGTTGGCAAATAAAAGGAAACAAAAATACATTATTCTCAATCATAGTTTTTATTAAATATGAAGAAAGTTCAGTAACCCTTTTTTCCTATAGGGTCGTCTTATATTCAGGCTTTTTCTTTTTTTCCTAAATTGATATTCAAATTTGGGGGGGGTCGTCTTTCACATGTAACAGCTAGTGATAAAACCTGCTTAATGGATGCTAATGTTTATCCAGGATTAACAAATAACCAATGTGGTTTGTTTTTTTTGTTTTTTGCAATTTATAGGGGCAATAGGTTTCGAATACCAAAATGCCTTTTTTTTTTTCAAATCCGGTCATCCTGCCCCATTTCTTCAAAACGTGTATATTATGGGGAAAAAAAGAAAAAACCTGAATATAAGACTACCCTATAGGGAAAACATTTTACTAGTAAATATAAATTCACATGTAAACTATTTTTCCATATTTAATAAAAATGATGATGCATTTTTTTGTTTTTATTTCCTTTTATTTGCGTACATGCGCCCCCCAAGTATGAACATTTCCCTACAGGCTTGCCATTTCCCTGGTGCACGCTGCTTGTAGATAACTTCTGCTTGGCTCTTCCTCCAGGGCTTCTATGACTGAGCACCGGAAGGTCATGTCACGCCCGCGACAAATATTAGTATTTTAACACTTTATGTGCACCAATTCTACCACTAGCCTTTGTCAAAGTTTGTGGTAACCCTTTTTGTGTGTGTGTGTGTTGTACACATTATACTTCAGGTATGAATTCCCAGCTCCTGGTTTATGCCACGGCCAAAAAACACCTTATTATCTGTTTAGCAGGATGAAAAGGTCTGTTGGGGGCTAAAAGGCCACGTTTGGGACATGCAGATTTCATTGTCAAAGGCTGTTAGTGCTTGGAAGGTGTTGAAATACAGTAGTATTTTTTATATTTATTTTAGGTAACTAGGGAGTACTGTAGGGCATGGAAAGGGTAACATTTTGTATAGGACTAATTTTTTAAAAAAATATATATTTAACAGATGAACTCCTTTTAATATTTTAGGTGAGTTTAGGTAACGGTACACATAAACCAATTGTTTTTGTTTTGTTTTTACATTCTACACTCGCACACGCTTTTTCCACGGCATAATTGAGGCAGTACGTTGTCAACACTCAACACGTTAATTATTGACAAAATGTCCAAAGGAACACTCATAATATAAAAAATATACACAAAACTGATTGTGATGAAAGAAAACGGATCATAATTTCGAGTGAGCAGAAGGCTGGCGCAGCTGCGCGTTTGTGTGGGTAGGAGGCTGGATATGCTGTGTGCCGTAGGGAATCAAACTACAACCGAAGTTAGAAAAGATTTCATTAGGGCAGGTATCCTCAAAAAAAGTATGTTTCACAAAATAGTGGTTTTTTTTTTTGTGTGCGTCTAATTTTCTCTAAGATTGGAACCCTGCAGAAAATCCAATGGAAGCAAAGAATCTGATACGCAAGTCACTTCAGCCAGCAAGACCGATCCGCCATGGAATTCCTGGAAACGGTAGGCCGGTACACGTATACGCTAGCCATCGGTGGTTGAGTAGTTTGAAGTCGAATACGGTGGTCATGATGTTTGAACTGAAGTCCTGCAAAATAAAAGGCTTATCTGGAAACGAGTTCTAGCCAGGACGATTCTGTTGTGTGGGCTTGTGAGACGATGAAGCTGTGTTTTCCGGTGGACGAATGACAATGCTGTGTGCCGAAGGTGGCAAAGTGTAGAGGGAGGGCGGTTGGGCAGGTTTTGAGGCTGACGTTATTGTGTGCAGATGGGGTTGTGTTGTAGTGGTCAGGATACTAACTATGCTGTGTGCGTCCAACTATCGTTCCATGGAAAATGTTTCATTATCTGATTAAAATCAAAATAAAAAAACACTTAATGTAAAATTATATGCAAACATAGTGATTAAACAAAACAAATCATGATTTAGGGCAGTGGTTCTCAAGCTTCCTAATGCCGCGACCCTTTAATACGGTTCCTCATGTTGTGATGACCCTCAACCATAAAATGATGTAATTATATATTGTGAAATATGTTTTCCAATGGGCTTAGGCGACCCCTGTGAAAAGGTTGTTCGACCCAAAAAGGTGTCGTGACTCACAGGTTGAGATCCGCTGATTTAGGGTGATGCTTTGTTCGTCGGGGCTGGAGAATGATAATGTGGTTTGCCGGTGGCGCCATGTTGGGCTGGTTGGTAGGCTGAAGATGCTGTGGGTGAGGGGCTGGATATACTGTCTGCTACATCATGCTGTTGCCAAAGTTAGAAAATATTCTATTAACTGATTCAGTTCTGAAAAATTCACTCCCAATAGAAAAATAAATTGTGATTAAACAAAAGGAATATTGCTTTGGGGTGAGCACTGTGGCGTATTGCAACCAGCCTGTCTCTCCAGGAGGTCCCAATGACCACTTGTCAGTAGTTTTGATCTTTGGTTTGGATGAAATAAAATAATAATATTTGTCTAACATTTTCAGAAATTAATGTGTCCGTCCGAAGAAGTTGAATTAAAATGGCAGGGTTCTGCTCCCCTTAGTGTAGTTAAAGTGGTGGCAGCGGTGAACTAACAAAGATTTTCGTGTTGCGCACATTTGTTTTTCATGTCTTTTGTCCAAAGTTGTATTTATTTGTTCTGATTTCGGACAAACGAAACAAACGTTGGCACGAAAAATGCATTCGTAAGAAAACGTATGCGCGAGTCTGGTAATACATACAGGTAGCGGCATAGGAAGTGTAGAGATCATCAGATCAGACGATCTCTCGCACGCTCTCTTCCTGCGCAGTGTGTCTGACTAATCCAGATTGCAGGAAATTACACCGATTCTCTCTCCCACGTGCCGGATTGGTCTGCACGCAGCACAGAGATTCGTCGCTCTTGCAGTTAAAGGAACAGAGGCACAGACAAGATGTTAGGGTGCACTGACAGCCAGGTAAAGATGGCACAGGCAGACTGCTTGGGGGCATTGACAATCTGGAGACAAAGGTGGTACAGGCAAGCTGTTTGGGGACGCAGTTGTTATAGGCATAATGGGGGACAGATGGCACAGACAAGACGTTTGGGTGCGCTGACAACCTGGTAAAGATGCCACAGGCAGACTGCTTGGGGGCATTGAAAATCTGGAGACAGATGGCACATGCAAGCAGTTTGGGGCACAGACAAGTTGTTTAGGGCAAAGCAAGCACTTGGGCCCTGGACTGCAGGGTATAGATGAGGCTGACCATGCTGTGTGTGTGAAGGGTTGGGTTAAGACGGGGGTGAGGCTGTAGATCCCAGCTACGCCTAGGGGCATGTTGGTGTGGGTTTGAAGCTGTATACAAAAGTGGGTGTTTTGGGATGGGTAGCACGCTGACCGTGCTGGATGTGATTGGTTTAGGTGGCCGGGAGGCTTAATGTGTTTTGGGGAATCATTCTAAAAAATAGAGAAGCCGTTTGCAATGTATATGTAGGGATCCAGCAGCTAACTAGATTTTTCTGCCAAAAAGGGTTAAATAAAATGATTTAGGAGACTGTAATAATCAAGTCTAAGCCTTACTGTACCTTTTAAGCTGTTTAGGGATGTATGCTTTGCTTATTTTAATTTTTAATTATCTGTATTGTCTGCAGTTTATTACCAGTAAAAAATACGATATTTACATGGACTGAAGCGATTATTTTGTGGAATTGGAGACTGAGAAAATGTGTTGCGCAAAAGAGTGATTTACAAAATATAAAGCGTGATCACCATTGTGCCCTCTCTTTTTAAGAATGGAATCCCGGGGGTGTGCTTTAGGTTGGTGATGCTGTCTGAGTGAGCGTCTAATTGTGCCCTCTCTCTAAGAATGGCATCTTGCAGGAGAACATCCAGTGGAAGCCAAGAATCTGATACGCAAGGCGCTTCAGCCAGCGAGATTTATTCGACTCGGCGTTCCAAAAGATGGTAGGCATTTACATGGATGTGTACACAAAGCATTGGTGGTGGCCAGTAGTTAATTTTAGGTGAACGCTGTGATCGTAATGTTTGGGTTAAATTCCTGCAAAATGGAAAGCGTACGTCATATCTTGGAAGTCCATCCTCTTAGCTTCCAGATGGTGATTTTTGGGCTTGGGGAGAGCACGATGCTGCGGCAGGGTTGCTGGTGCTGTCGATGCTATGTGTTTGTGGGAGGCTGACTTTTATGACTTCTCTTTGAAAAATCTTTTACTCGCATACAAAAGGAAGTAAAAAAAAACTAGCTAAATATTTCCATGCACTAATTATACAACGACACTTTGTCAAACTTTGTAATAGTAATTTATTTTTTTCACACAAATTGTAATTTAGTTATAAATATACAGGTCCTGGTATATGTCACTGTCAAACACCCCAATATGTGTTCAGCAACATCTCCCGAGTATGTTGATACTCCACATGCATAGGTTTGTCAGATCGTTTTGCTGGTAAAAGGCTACTTTTGGGACTTGCTTAATTCAGGTGGTCATTTGGCCATTCTGCCTGCATCTCCTCTTTGGGACATCTTTGAAGCCCGCTACTTCAATTTACCCCATCAAACCATATATTTTTGAAAACTAGACACCCCAAGGTATGTCAAATGCTGGAATTTTAACCCTTTTATGCATGAGCTTCTACCACCTGCCTTTGCCAAAATGTAATTTGTTTTTTTTTTTTCCCACACAAATTGTACTTCCATAATGAATTCATAGCTCCTGGCATGCGTCACTACGAAACAACACCCCCAATGTATGTTCAGCAACATCTGCCAAGTTCAGTGATACCCCACATGCATGGGTTTGTCGGGTTTGAGATTTAAAATGCCAGATTTGGGAAATACGCTTTTTTTTCCATTTTGGTCAGTCTGTAC
>VKOC01024331.1:0-35960 GCA_009364415.1 Spea multiplicata | reverse complement strand
AAAAAAAAAAAAAAAAAAAAAGGTTACAATCTGGCAATGCAGATGTATTTAGGAGCCCCATGACAAGGTAGCCTCGCTGCCAAAATTCTGTGTGAAATGCAAATGCTTTAATACACCACATCCAGTGGATTTGAATAGGTCCATGGTAAGACCCATACTTCTGCATTCTGCACTAACCCAGTTCCTCTTTGTTCTACAGAACCCCTGCTACTCTACTTTGAATCTACCTATTTCTAAAACAGGCTTGTTTATTTATCATGGATAGTTTATGCAAACAGTACTTTGAAATGGTAACGATGGAACAAAACAGCGGCATCTATGGTGCTGCAAAGCACGTCACAAAATTAGAAATGAAAAGAAGTAACTAAGAAAGAGTACATTGTTTCAAAAATGAACAGGTATGCTTTCTAGCACTGCATTTTGAATGATAGACACACTAGTGAAGACAGTATGTCACTCAAATATAGGAACACCATTGATTTACTATAATATTACTGTTTAAACCCAAGATTTGCCTCCTCAAGGGTTTTTAATGAGCAGTGTTTCCCTTACAAACACCAATGAAATCATTTTCTTTCAAGATGGGTAGCACTGCTGGGTGTACTACCCATGCCCCCAATTCTTTCTCCAACAGTGACAACAGAACACTAGCCATGGGTGATGACACAGGGTCTGGGACCGATATTAATAAAATATATATATTTTTTTTAAAAAAAAGGTATGAATACTCATCTTATAGAGCTGTGCATATCTGTTACCAACGTTGTCAAGATACACCTGGTAATTGTTATATCAATGATTAAACTGAACTAAAATTGATTTTAGCAGTGATGATCGCAGTCATTGATACTGTTGTACTATGCTGACATGTACATCAAGGGAAATAGCTAACTATTTACTTAAGTGCAGAAAGATATACTCCACATGTGGAAGTCTGATGCCTTTTGTACTTATTTAAAGTATTCTTCTGAAACCATGTGGATATCTCAGAGGTTGTAAGTAACACGATAAATTATTCCGACAACCAAAAGCAATATCTAAAAGAATTTCACCTAAATAGAGTATTCCACATTAACAGGGGGACTTTTCAAAGGCAGTGTATACTGATGGTTCAATAAAACATTTGAATGAGGAAAAGAAGTTGTGTTTTTTTTAACTAACAGTATATGAAGAGAAATACAGAACTTGAAAAAAGGGAAATGGAGACATACCAAACAATTCTATCTAGAGGTACTTCAATAGAAATTAGTAATACAGAACATGCACAAAACAAGGGGGTCACAAGTTACACCCAAGCAGCCATGTTACCAAATACCTTTGTAAAAATAAAATATTAAAAAGCGGTATGTTGACATTCATGGTAAACAGATGGTTCATCGGCATTCTGAAAACATGAATATCGGTAACATTCGGGTGAAATGAGATTCAGGGACTACAGGTATAATTACATTTCAAACCCACAATGCGCCTTGACACTAGAAAGACCTTTCAGACTCTCAGAGAAGTGGATAGCAGCGCACATTGAATATGGATTGGGTTATGGGTGTGTATGTTATATGTTATGCCACTTTATTAGGTACACCTGTTCAACTGCTTGTTTACACAAATAGCTAATCAGCCAATCACATGGCAGGAACTCAATGCATTAAGGCATGTAGATGTGGTCAAGACAACTTGCTGAAGTTCAAACCAAGCATCAGAATGGGGAAGAAAATGGATTTAAGTGACTTTGAACGTGGCATGAATGTTGGTCCCAGACGGGCTGGTCCGAGTATTTCATAAACTGCTGATCTACTGGGATTTTCACGTATAACCATCTCTACGGTTTACAAAGAATGGTCAGAAAAAACATAACCAGTAAGTGGGAGCTGTGTGGACGAAAATGCCTTGTTGATGTCGGAGGTCAGAGGAGAATGGACAGACTGGTTCGAGATGACAGACAGGCAACAGTAACTCAAATAACCCCTCGTTGCAACCAAGGTATGCAAAATACCATCTCTGAACGCACAACACATCGAACCGTGAAGCAGATGGGCTACAGCAGCAGAAGACCACACCGGGAGCCACTCCTGTCAGCTAAGAACAGGAAACCGAAGCTACAATTCGCACAAGCTGACCAAAATCAGACCATGGAAGACTGGAAGAATGTTGCTTGGTCTCATGAGTCTCGATTCCAGATGAGACATTCAGATGGCAAGGCCACACTTTGGCGTAAACAACATGAAAGCATGGATCCATCCTGCCTTGTATCAAGGGTTCAGGTGGTGGTGGTGGTGTAATGGGGTGGGGGACATTTCCTTGGCAGAGTTTGGGCCCCTTAGTACCAATTGAGCATCATTTAAATGCGACAGCCTACCTGAGTATTGTTGCTGACCATTTCCATCTCTACATGACCACGGTGTTCCCATCTTCTGATGGCTACTTCTAGCAGGATAATGCACACAATGCTCACATCATCTCCAATTGGTTTCTTGAACATGATAACGAGTTCACTCTACTCCAAAAGCCTCCGCAGTCACCAGATCTCAATCAAATAGAGCACCTTTGAGATGTGGTGCAAGGGAGATTTGCATCGTGGATGTGGAGCCAACAAATCTGCAGCAACCGTGGGATTACATCAAGTCCATATGGGTCAAAATCTCTGAGGAATGTTTCCAGCCCCTTGTGGAAAGTATGCCACAAAGAATGAAGGCAGTTCTGAAGGCAAAAGGGGGGTCCCAACCAGGTACTAGCAAGGTGTACCTAATAAAGTGACTAGTTGGTGTATACCATTCAATGTAACCATTGTATGCACATGGATTAAATAACTGGTTATCAGACTTTATTTTTCTCTTGTGGCTCAGTGGTCACAGCTACGATCTTGCTGGCATCACCTACATACAGCTGCTGAATAAGATGACACAATCCCGCAACAAGACTACTAGACCTGGATGGTTCAGTTTTTAAACACTGGTCTGAACTACACATGCTTGTAAATAGCCAGGATTTCATGGAAGGAGATCCTTAAAACACTAAATATAGCTAATTGAAACATCTACATTAGAGTCACGTCTACAGTTTAGTACTTACGCCATTATACGCTAAATCTGTTAAATCAACAAACTCATTGATTTTTGTGGTTTAGTAGCACCCTGTTTTCCTTCTCAAAAACACCTGACTGGCAGGTTTGTTTCTAATAAAAATTAAAAATTGAATTTTCAGTAATTACTTTCCCTTTTCACACATAAGTTTACAAACGTAACCAACACACTGTGTTTTCTGTTTTGTTAGAGGCAATTAGGATTTGTTCTCAAGGCAGGCAGTTTAACTAGTTGTCAAAAAATAAAACAAAAGTCAACAAAACCTTCTAAATGAGTAACGAAAGACAATGCAATGTGTATCCAGATGGTTATTGTTAAAGGAACTTTTCATTTCGGGGCAAAGTGTGTACTTCATTTAGCTATTGATGTTCTGACAGGACAAGTGCCTTTCGGCACGTCACTTTCTACAAAGCTTTTCAACAGCCACCAAACAAAGATGGAACAGGGAGAAAAAAAAAGCGGTGAGCAAATGGTGAAAGAACAAGGTCATTATGACCATGATGTACTGGATAATCCAGATTATATCTGAACCATGTGGTTATCTGGAACGTGCTAATTGAAGTGTGGACTACATCTCAATCAGCACTTTTAAAACACACTTAATAGTCAAAGTGACATATGGGAGAAAACAAACACAGAAAATAAAATGCTAACGTACATTGCAAATTGTTCACCAAGTCGGCACAACTATAAATTCTCAATACCAGAATCAGATTTCACATTTGACTGAAAGGATTTTGTAACATATTGCAAAAATCTATATTATACACACCATAGTCAGCAAATTTTGAATGATCAAGGCCAAATCATTTACAACTATGAATTACAGAACAGGCTAAATCTGTAGCGCCAGAAATAATCTATTTCAGTAACTCCCCAAGCCGGTAACAGTAACACGAATGCATGGCAGTGCTTATGAAGTAGGGCCCTGCAAAAATTAAATTTTTGAAATCGAATCGCTACTGCTTATTTTAATCTACAACAAAATGTCTTTAAAGATTTGAAAAGTATAACTCTTACAGATCGTTTCCTCGCACTATTGATCATTCCTTCCACGTGTAGTAAATGCATGGAGAAGCACTAGATACCAATAACAAGCCTCAAGTTTTAAGCCAATATCACAACCTCATGCTGACGAGTCCCATTAAGGACGAAACAGCTGTCCATCAGTGGTGATCTGGCTATTGGACCTCTTTCCCAAGTCTAAAGGCTATGGTACAGCGCACATTTGCTCTCAAGCGATCCATGTACAAAGTGGATATAGAGGTGGATTGTGATCATTGTTGACATCATTTGCATGTGCCTACCCAGAATCACCTGTGATTGTGGCAGCAGCACAAGATGAGGAAAAAGCCTTCTGGTAACAGTAACACGAATATCAATATTTCATACGTGAGAATCAATAGAATACACCAAGTTAAACACACAGTCTCCAGGTAAAGATCTACTTCCTGGGTTTCAAGTTGTTTCTCCTTTCTCTAGTCAAGGGAGCGGTGTTTGACCACATCACTGCCCAGATTCTACTACAATAAAGGCTGTCTTGGCCTTTACCTAGTTTAATAACAAAGCTCAGAGCAAAGGGTGTTTTATCATTAAACTATGATCCTTTTGCAGTGGGTTATGCAAAACTGTGATTATAGTAGTGAATGTTTTAGAATGAATTTGTAAATGCTTTCTTTTGAGGTGAGAAAACCAATGCAATGGTTTGTCCTGTTGTTATGAAATATTAGAATTTATGTCAGAATCATATCCTGCCAAAAGGTAAAACACTACAGCTTTATAGCGGCACATAATCACAAATACATCAGAAGGGGTGCTTCAGAGTTTACCCCCTATTTCCATGAAATAAACGCCATTAGATACATCTTACGTGTTTTCTACCTGGGCAGCAAAGGTGAATTTGCTATTTGTGAAGTTTCAAGCTCTCCGTACATGAAGATACATAGAAGCCTACACAGGGCCAAGTTTCACCGTAACCACTTTTGCTTGTGTCAAATAACATCTGGGAGCCAGTATTCACCTTTAAAGCAGAGGCTTTAAAAGATCTGGCACATTTCTCTGATATTTTAGAGAGACATGTGCTGTGCACGTACTAGGAGCCGACATTGATTTCTCCAGTTAGATTTCATATGGAATTACAAACAACCTATTTCACAGTACTGTACTTGACGGCAAAATCATCATGGCTAGCAGAGTGAATAGATCAACCGTAGAAATACATTTTGTTTCAGGTTGTGATCCACTTTGAACCAGACAGTTGTTATATGTGTTCATCTGAACTGTTACATATAAAGCACATTAGACATACATAAGCATGCAAAGAGCTTACTTACAGTTTCTAACTGATCCATAAGCTTAGACAAGAATTTTCGGCACTCCGGGGACTTGCTATCAATCTTCATCCCAGTCTGCATGGCATATAAACGACCTGCATAAACGAAGAAATGATACATATGAGTGTAAATACCAGATCATTACTCAAGAGAGAAAATCTACTTATTACAAACATATTTTTAAAGGAAATGTTTGGTGTGACTTCTTTTTTCTCAAACAAACTTAATCTGCAGACCTGGAGGATGCCATTGTTTTCAGTCACGTGATAATTAGGGTGACTTTACCTGCTGAAACACTACAGTTGATTAGTTGTTTATGGCAGTGCTTATGAAGTAGGGCGCTGCAAAAATAAAAATTTTCAAATCAGCTACTGCTGATTTTGGTCTACATCAAGAGTTCAATTCTCACAGGCCGATGCCTCCCTCTAAGTCTAAAGTATTAAGCCAGTATCACAACCTTATGCTGTTGAGTCCCATTTAGGGCAAAACAGTTGTCCATCAGCGGTGATCTCTTTACCAAGTTCTGTTTAACCCCTTGTGTTTAACCGCCGATTACATACTGCGTCTTCACTTGAAGACCGCAGTATGTTTTTAAATATTTAAATTCCGTGATCGTGATTCGCTGAAAAGCGATCACGTGCACGGAATTGAGGGGGGGTGGCTGCTACTGATCGCTGGGAACACCCAGCGGTCAGTAGCAGCCGCCCCTCGCGATCCCAGCGTTCAAAGCGACGCTGGATCGCGTAAAGGCTGTGACGTACCTGGTACGTCCCGGTCTGCCGGTGACCCGTGACCCGGAAGTACCAGGTACGTCCCGGTCTTGAAAGGGTTAAAGGCTGTCCATGTATAAAGAGGTGTACAGTGATCATTGTTGACCTTATTGGCATGCGCCTACCCAGAAACCCTTGTGGTTGTGGCAGAGGGAAAAAAACAAGCCTACTGACTTGTCTGGTGAATATAGATTAGTGCTTAATAATGCTTCTGCTATCTCCTTAATTTTAAGTGGAAGATTTTTCACCTTTACCCACCATAACTTTTGTTATTGGTATCTTGTGTATGTATATGTTTAAGAGTGTAAAATAATGCATTGAATTTTTCTATTAGTAGATATTATTCTTATTCAAATTTTTGGTCAAGATTCAATTCAACCACAAAAATGTAAAAAGAATGCAGGGCCCTATAATGAAATCCTCTATAGGCTTTCATCAGGCAAAGACTGACTCACTGTTTTGTGTACCTAGCAGCAGATCAAGCTTAGGTGTATATATAATATATACATGGACTACTCTAAGATGACAGTACTAAAACCTGGACAAATTATTAATATGTAGCTGCGCAAAAACATCATGCAAAAAGTAGAACTGTTTAAAAAAGTAAATGGCAAAATACTTCTTTATTGATAAGACACGGTAGAATTTCCATAAAGACTGAATACTATAGGAATCAATTACTTGTTTAATTTTAACTGATCAATTACGATATATGTACCATTTATTTGGTAATCAATCTCTTGGTATAAGCATCCATTTTAATCAAATTTATGGCTCAAAAAACTAATATATAGCCAACACGGAGAACTTTACCAAACAAAATGCATCCAGGTATAATGATGTGTCATAATTGGAGAAGACCTATATTAGGACCAGATCTGTAAAATATATTTATTATTGGCTATAATATTGTTAAATTGGTTACTTGGTTTTTATTGTGTATTATGTGTTTGTTTTTTCGAAATCCCTATAACAGATTTTTATATTCTTGATATTATGGGGATATTTGATAAATAAAAAAAAGTGGTTCCTGTGCTATATTACTATAGTAAAATGGCCTAGTTCTGGCTTGTTCTTTTCTGCATCTCCATAAATTTGTAGTGTAGTAAAAGAACAATTTCAAGAATGGACCAGGAAATTGTGAATTAACATTCTATGCTCCATAAATTAGTACTGTGACCGGTATTCGGAAAGCTGGCGTCTTTAGGCAGACAAGTTTCACAATTTAAGGAAGAATGACATCTCAGATGGTTCTTGGAAAGTTAATGCATGCAACCAGACTAAGAAATTATTGTTTCCAAGTGACCAATCTTAATCTCCCTTTGTGAAAATTCTTCTGCATGATAGAGATACTAATAACTCATCTCCAGTATATGAGAAACAGTAGGTTTCACATGCAAGCATCCAGTATGTTTTTTTCCCTTGTGTGCAGGAGGGTTTAGTTCTCAAGCGATTATAATATGTCCTATTTCAAAACTTTAGTTTAGTAGTTATCAGATTTCCTCTATATGCCATTCCAGTAAACAAACTGGTGGGTGTAGAAAGAAAAACACATAACAAATATATCCAGTTACACACACTTTAACAGTTTAGACTTTTGTGGGACTGTCCTGGGTAGTTGCCTGTCTGTACACTCTTTTGCAGACAGGAAGGATCAAATGAGCCAGTTAGGGAGATCCTCTGATCCCCCTTGACTGGCCAAGGGAGTTGTAAGATCAATGGAAGTCTGTGTTGTTGCAGAATAGAGCCCCACTGAAGCTCCCACAAGACCACCTATCAATGCTCTATAGCTAAGCACTACAAGGTGGCCTCTTCTGTAGGGCAGGTGGTCACGCCTTGACTCGGCCCACTTTTGGTGCTAGTCAAATGAAGCTTGTTGCCTCACTCGCAACACATTTCCCGATCTGGACAAATGAAATGTTGGGGGATATGGTTGGGTGCTACATCCTTAAGAGGACTAACTAGCCCATTAATAGGATATCACACCTCCTTGGTGGTGCTTAACCTTAAGTCATTATCTGAGCATATAGGTGACTTTTCAGTAAACGCTTAAGTACCGTAGTAAGTTTAGGTCTACATTACCCAAAAATTACCCTTTTTGATATAGCTTTTTAAAAACATTTAAGGAAATCTATTCACTGAATTATTATCCATCCTGGATGAGAAAGCACAAATGCTGCGGTTGGCCTTGCTATATATATATATATATATATGTATATATATTTAAAATAATGCTATCACATGCCTAACCAAATCCACAACGCAACTCAGCACCACAATGTCTCAACAAACGTGCCAACAAACTGAAATATCTCAACAAAATACCAAAAGTACTCCACACTTTAATACTCTGTGCTTCTTTGTTCCATCATACAAGAGTACTGGTAACGTTTCATCCGTCATTAAAAAATGTCAAGCTATCATATTATAGGCAGTACATTTTCCCCATTACATTGTGCTAGCCAACTGGTCATCAAATGTGTAAGTTAAAATGTATTTAAAATGTTTACTTACTTTTGGTGCAAGCTAATTGGTTCGGAAGCGTATATGTGAATTGTTATTTAAATGCCTCCCTCTCCCATTATAAATGTGGGTACGAAGCAGGCATAGAGATATAAAACGATAAATAAGATGCCCACCCACAATTTTCTCTTCCATTGAACAGAATGCTTTGTGCACAGCTACATGTACAGCATTCTAAAGTAAAGCAGAAGACTGGGTGAGCGGGTATGGCACTCTGGCAGCCATATTGAAAACAAGATTAATTACGACCAGTGTCATACCCAAGGTGGACTCCCTTATCCATATATTTGTACTAAACTCTACTCACTGGGGCAATCAGGAGGGGGGACACAGGCACATATAAATACTAGTGTATACTAGTATGTAGGCCTGCATTTACGAAGCAAAAATGCAAGCAGGGTGTTAATAACATGAATATAATAAGAGGAAGGAGCACATACATAGTTCTAATCAGTCAGAACTAAATGCCATTTTTCTGTGACAAGAAAACGCGAAGGAAGACTTCATCACAGAAACACAACCTTTATCTTGTGTGGAATTCCACCTAATGGCTCTTCTTTGGTGGCTAAGCTTTAATGTTGATGGTGCCAAACAATGCTGTTACAGGAGAAAGAAAACATACTTGTTTAGCCTTGCATCTGAAAAGTTTACATGATGAATGTGACCATGCAGAATAAAATACATACCAAGTGGCTCATTTGGGGCAGAGCAGCAAAAATGGATAAACAATGTACAACGGAAAAAAAATGGGTTCACTCGTTTCCTCTCCAGCGATTAATCATATCAACTCCAGATTTAGTTATAATTTATACAGATTATTTACCCTCTCTTAAATGTTGTCTGGTTAAATGGGAACTATCGTCATCATAATGCTTTACCATAACAAAATTCATTAAAACAAACCATAGTCTGTAGTTGAATTGTCAATCTTTACAATCGCTTGGAGATATATTGTTTAAAAGTTTACATCACAATAGCTCACATATGCGTGTTAATGTTACACAACTAGTATATACACGCAGTTTGCTGTCCTGTAGAGGGGGAGTTACCTCCCCCCAGTACCCTTACAAAGGCTGCATGAAGAAATCAAAAACAAACAACCACTTAGACTTAATTATTTATAGAATTGTGTTCTTCTATGTCGACTATTTTAGTCAACCTGAAACCTTCAATAAGCATCAGGGAACCTGATTTCAGATCACAAGGTCTAACTAGCATCCATAACACAAGCTGTACCACTGTTTCCAAAAATCTAGATAAAAAGGTAAGTAATTAAAACTGCATTGCATAGCAACCATTTGTAAACCCACATATACAAGCAATGAATACCTTCCATCCACACCCTGGAGGATTGTTTAAAAATAAAATACTTAACCATTACTCAGGTTATATTCCGATAATCAAATTCAAAGCTAAATGTAGCAAAGGGTAGACAAACCTGTCTTGGTTCAGTAAACGATTTTCAGTTTTAAAAAGGTACTTTGGCACTGTTTGTACAAAGACACACTTCCTATTTTTATATTAAAAAGGCTTCAGGTTGCGCATGACTTTTTTCTTCTTATCCATTTTCCTAGCCAGGGTAGTAACATATAATGGAATATTAATAGAGCAAAGTCTTTGCAGGTTTTGCCCCAAAATAATAGAAATACATTTTAAGAATGAAGACAATTTCTGACCAGACTTCTCTGCACAGTTGATGGGTGTTGAGTCTCACTCTTTTCCGGCACTGGCGAGTTAATGGCACTGCTGGACATCTTCAGCAGGGAAGTAAGCATGATGTGTGTTTCATTTGCTGCACAGCGTTTCACTGGCCGACCACTGGGTCTACAGTCCATAACATTGCCCATTTCTTTGTGCTTCTTCTAAATAACTTGGATAGAACATCTGGAAACCCCTGTCCACCATGAAATCTCTGTCTGGGAGAGACCTTGATGAAGAGGTATAAATACCTTGTGTGTCTTGTTACTGTGCTCTGTCTTGCCATGCCGTATGACTTTTGACATTAAACTGTTTTCAGCAAACTCACCTTGTTAAGTTTGGCTGTTCGTCACCCAGTTCTATTCCTTCTACAACGATGTTTCTGTTTCAGTTAATGATTGTGTTTAAGCCAACATATTAAACGGATGATCATTAGCACCTTTTTGGTATAATCGTTTAATCATACACCTAACTATACTGTATAACAAAGTCCCTGACTTTGTGCAAATGTACCTAGGAGAATTGATGCTGTTTTGAAGGCAAAAGTTGGACACACCAAATATTGATTATACGCACACATTTAGTGGCAGATCAGTGGTTAAACTCTTCTTTGCCACTGATTGAAAACCCCTTGAATGCCCTTGTCTAATTTTACCACTGCAGTGTTGCACAACTCCAGACAAATTTGAAGAAGCCAGGAGTACACATAATTCCTGGCCTATTTGGGGCCCTTTAGTACAGTTGTAAAGCCAGAGCTTAATTATACTACTTACATCTCACTAAGGAGGCTTCATGGATAAATGCACTAAATTAGAGTTAATAAGAAACACAAAACCCACCAGAGGCATTGGAACACAAGTACACTAGGATACAACCCCGGTAACACATTCGGTACGACTGGGCAAGGCACAGGTACTGTGACGGATGTCAAATGGAGGAGTCGGCTGTGTCAGAGGACTGGTTCAGAGAGCCTGAAAGTTGGCAGGTGATGCCATAAGCAAAGATAACATCTTTGTACTCATTTAAGTCCTTTTATAGACAAGCCTCAGACTTTCTAAAACAAGTCATAATGCGGACGGAGGACTGTGGATATATACAGGAGAGTGTTTTCTGTGTGACAGTTGTGTGTTATATCCAGTGTAATTAAAGCTGAGAATAATAAACAGGTCAAAGGCCATTTAGACAATTATCCTTCACTAACTTAGCACCAACAACTTCTGCACCACTTCCAGTATATAGAAAGGGTAAGACAAACCATTACATTAGGTAAAGAGGGCACTGCTCACATTATTACAATGTAGACTATAGTTTTTGTGTTTGTTATTACTGCCACCTGTAAAAGAATAATCTGTGTGCATATATACACAGAGATACACATACTTTTTTTGTTACTCTATCTTTGACTTCAACAGAATGTTATTTGTTATCTTTTAATCTCCAACCAATGATCCTTTATCAGTTGGGTTTCATGTTTTCATCAGACAGAAGCTTTATTGGTTTACAGGTGGAGTAAGGTCATTCATTGTTTCCACATTACAATCATTCATCTGTGTAATCTGGGTGCCTTCAGAGCACAGAGGCTTTAGGCAACACACAATTCTTTTTTTATTTTTACTAGTCCTAGTTTTTTTAACGTTAGTTACCTAACAAAAGTTTCCTTACAATGTACGATGTAAACTAAAATATCATATACAAATATTTTTTTAATTTAGTACTTGTAATACAAAAAGAATAGTTAATGGGTCTGAATACGTCAACTAGATATTATTTTTCTTTTTTGGCCATATTATAAAGTTATATAACAACCAAATTAGTGTGTGATTACCGATAAGAATGTAGCCCACAGAACATATACTAATTGTGACGTTAGTCGTGATCATATAATGTTCTTTATCTGGAACATGCTTGTTGCTTCAAGCAATAAAGCATAAGCAAACAAACTGCAAGCTTTCCATGAAAGGCACCACTTTAAAAGTTTAGAAAGACGCGTGCCAACTTGGGCAGCTTCCTCTCGATATTTGGAAATGTGTTGTGCAACTGTTTGATTAGCATGCGGAAAGGTTTCAACCACTGAATTAAGCTGTAGTTCTGGACAGTTATGTGAAGGAAGGCTTACTAGAACGATCACATCAGAGTTCATCTTCAGAAGGTTGTGTTTCTCACAAACACAGGGCAAGCAGATATATCAACAAAAGAAAAAAGAGAAAACATGGTCTTCCATATACTCTTATTCACCACAAAGCAATGTCTAGCTATACCACAGTTTCAAAAGGTCTGAGCAATTGTCCTAGGTAGATCAGATTGTGTGTTTTTTAAAAATAAATTGGATTAAAAAGTGATTATTGTTTTTGTTACACGTTTCTAAATTCACAGAAAAAAAATAACAGCCCTGTGACAGATTATACAGAATTTGAGGTGATATAGTTAACTTTCACTTGTTAGCCACAGACTGAGAGAAGCTACCAGTACATCTGGGACAAATGAATTAAATAATTAAGGTTGTGATTAGAGGGCTATAAAAACAGCTCTCAGTCTAGTCTGGGAGAGAGACCTTAGAACACCAAGCTGCAGGTATAATAGGCTTCTGCCTTATCGGGTCTGCTACAGATAGATGGACCAGCTCTGGATACCAAATCCGTTTGGGTCAGTACAGAGCAACTAGGATCCCCTCCTGCCTTGATCTTTTCAGGATTTGGCTATGAATCAGTTAAGATAGATGACTTTCAGCCTAAATGCCAATCTTCTCAATTAGGTCTCCTTGTGCCACCTAGCCTGTTCAGGTAGGCAACTACACTCCAATTCTCAGAACAAGATCATAACAACCTTTCCTGATAGCATTCCCATGAAAAGAGAGCCTTCCAAAAGCTCCAGGAGATTTGCAGGCAGGGAATTCTCTGGAGACGTGTCTTGAAGACATTTTGTCTCTATAACAGCCCCATCCTTTTAAGCTGGCATCAGTTGAAAAGACTGATTATACAAGGATGGCCAAGCCAGACATTGTTGCAGATTCTTCTGAGGAAGATTCTGCTGAGGAAGTCTAATAGCGGGAATCTGGAATTCTCGGTCTATATAAAAAAGAAATAACTAAATTAAAAAAAAAACAGGAGCAAGTCCTGCACATTAAAGCTGGAAGCCATTGTATAGGCAATTGAGTCCAAAGTTCTGCATTTCTTGCAGCTGTCATTAGCCCTAGTAACTTTATCACCAGTCTGAGTCTGATGCATAACAGCAAAAGTCAAATTTATAACTACCAGTCTGGACCTTGCTTTCAGGAAGGAACACTTTCTAAAGGAAGGTTTGGAGGTTTATCTCGTAACCTGGCATAGGTTCTAGCAGAATCTTGGCTTCTATGGGAAATTACTTCCTTTTTGGTAGATAATATTTGTCTCCAGCTGCTTTGAATGCTTACATTTAGATGCAGCTCCACATATAGCCACCAGGTCCCATATTTAGAGCAGCATGGAATTAATGTGACCAGGAAGGAGGTGATGTCACACAATGTTGAGTGCAAAAAAGGAGAGGGGCTGCCATTCAGGGGGAAGAAATGGGGGGGCAGAGATAGAGGGAAACAGAAGAGAAGAAGGAGGAAAAGAAGAAAAAGGAAGAAAGAAGGCAGAAAGAGAGGGGGGAAGGAATAGAAAGTCATGAATAGAGGAAAGATAGACAGAAGACCAAATATAATAAAACATCCTGTGAGAGGGAACATGAATGGGTCTAAGGAAATCTAGATGTGAATCATTTCTCTGTGAGTGTTCAAGGAAAAACTATATTTGACCCAATAAAAAAATGACCAACACCGTTAATTAAAGAGCAAGCAGGTTCAATCGCAAGTCTGTGCCACTGGGCTACAAGGAATACATTTTCATATTCTGTTATTATGAGATTAGTGGTGAAACACAGATGAGGCATGGCACGTCATAACTTGAGCTGTACAATCAGTCCACTTTCATTCCTGGTTTTACAAACCAAAATAGAGATTAAGGACTATTAGTAAATGATTCTGTTTCATGTTACATCTTCATGCATCAATGCACGTAAAAAACTATTCACTTTATGGGTAAGCTGCTTGTATTAAAGTACAAGTTCATAGCACACCTGTCTAATGCTTTGCCGTCTTTAGATTTTAAAATGCGGGGAACCGCATATTTACATGTTGAAAGTTCAGGTTTCCAAGCCTCCCTCTCTTGCAGAATATTCCTCACTCTGATCTGTGAAACCCACCAAAATGACACTGAATTATGTCAGGCTTATAGTTAGGTCACTGCCGCGGTCTTCAAAAATGTTGGAATGTACCCATGATTGATGAAACCAAGGATAACCATTCAAGTAGCATGTTTTCTGATTATCATATTGCCGAATCCAGCTCCACTCTCTTTTTATTATACTCCTTCCTCATCCGTATGATTCAGGCATATTACTACAAATGACAAAGGATTGATTGATTCTGTGTTAATTATAATCATCAACCTTCTTTTAACTTAATTCCCCAAAAAACCCAGATTTTTTTTAATCAATGGCAATATAAACAGATTAAAGATTTGTATTATTATGGAGTTTAGAAGTAATACAATAATTGAGTTGGTAGCGTAAGGTCAGTAAAAGATGTACACGAATGTATTTGAAAGGTAAACCGTTTATAAAAACAGTCGAATAGAGTTAAATGACAGCAAATAAAGCCTAATAATAAAATATTAGAACCGATTCGCTAATGGCATTCTGAGGCAGAATAACAAAGCTAATATCGTGTTTACACGAGCCATGAATTTTGGGATTAGACTCTGGTTCTACATTCTTATATCACTATTACAAATAAAAGTGGTAAACAATAAAATGATGTTAATTCACTAAAGGGAGAGTAGACAGGAAAGTTTGCGGGAGAGTTGTGTTTCAGCATCTTAACTTCACTTTACGGCGGGATATCTCCTTACACATTGAATTAGGCATTATACAGGGCCAGGTCTCTTCTTCATGCTTGAGAAGCATACACCTGTTGGCCCCTCATAATGAATAGTGAAGTGATAGAGTTAAACAACTCTCCTTTCCAAATCTCCCTGTTGTGAATAAAACCTGAATGCACCAGTTACCCATCAGGACTCTCTGACTAATTAAAGTCAATATGGGAAAGGACATAATTAAATAAACACAACTTTTTAGCAATATCACAAGTAGTCGGGTCAGGGTGCTGTTCAAGCAGGAAAATTTCACGACAACAACGGCAGCCTTCGGATCTGCAGATAAAGTAGCTTTAATTGAACAAAGTAGATGAAAAACAGATTTTCCTTCTGTGTCAAATTAAACTACAAATTAATTTCCTTTAAATTATGTATCCAACAACAACTGGTGTCAATTCACTAAAGGGAGAGTTTAATATTAGTATATATTAATACATTAGGCATTATATATATTATATACACATACATGCATTATACAGAGCCACTGTCCTGGAGAAATCTGTAAGTGTTGTCCCTTCATAATAAATTGCGAAGTAAGAGAATTGAGACTGCAACTCTCTTTCAAGCCCTCCTCTCACTTTAGTGAACAAACCCCATTGTGTAACTTCCCCTAAGAAGAACTACAATATCACTGCTTATTACCCACAAAATTTTCCATTTTCACATTGCTGCAGTGCAATAGGTACACTAACCCGGGAGCTTACAGGAGCTCACCAGTGAACCTAGTCCGCCCAACTCCCACAATTCAAAGACACGCTGATGACTATAGGAGCAGTAATTCAACCACAAGCGGGGAGGTACACAATAATACATATACAATTTCGAATCCGATAGCAATTTACTGATTTTTACCAGGGGCTGTAGAATGTGTGGTAAATAGACTTGAGGCTTTCAGAACCCTATATATCATTTAACGTTTCAGATAGCATGACCCTGTATGCTGTGAAAATTGAAGAGAATGGTGACTTTTAACCTAAACAGCATGTTCAATGTCATGGTTTACAGCTTTCCTTTCAAAAACAAGAAAATGGTCAATAATGGCTCAGTAACTCACAGCATGACTGTTAGCTTGTTCTCCAACTTTACTAATCAGTAGTAGAAGATAGTTTAACGTATAATGCAAGATCAGAGGAAGTAAATTAAGAGTTGATACGTGACAGCAATAAAGGGCTAAAACAAATCATCAGGCATTTAAGAATTTATTTATTAATTTTTTTAAATCCATGACATTCAAGTATATTAAATAAACAATGGTTGAGTTGACTGAAATGAGTTTGCTAGTTGGATTTTTCAGTGTACTTCTATGTTTGTATTCAACATCTGATGGGTCTTACATATTCTACAATTCCATCGTACATAGTTCTGCAAAAGTGTTATATATTGCAAAAACACAGCAACAAAAACATCTAATTAATAAGATGGCGGCACCAGTCATAAACCAAATAGCAATATTACATACTAATACTAATTATTCCCCTCCAGAGATGTTCCCAGCAGGCAGATGAGGAGTCTGTGTAGGAGTATGAGGGAGTGTCATAGTACTGCTTCTGCCATTGTGTTACACACACACACATACATACAAATGCTCTGCCGCATATAGATAGACTGTCCATTGCACATACACATATAAATATATTCCTGCCACCACACCTCCCACTCCTGTCTGACCTCAAATATGTAGCTTTGCCAGGAAAACATTAATGAGCATATTATATCTGCTGGAACATGTTCGTATGTATAGACTTAGTTGTGCAAAGCCACAATGTGGCATACACAGAGATGTGAGGTAAAATTATGAAATAAATATTTCCATAAGTTAAGCATGTGTGATGTATAACTTTTTCTCTTTGTTCTGAACTCCTTCTCAATAATATATGGGGGTCATGGGGCCAAGAGGCAAGTCAAATCTAGATTTTACAGGAGATAAACGGGAAATGGATTCCATATTTTACCACCTGCATAGCTTGCCAGTATAAAGACTCTGTAATCAGCCAAAGACCAAAAGAGTTAAGCTACTTTATCCGATATCTCATGTCATATTACCTTGGAAACCTTTGTATTTTCAAGTTACGAGGATGTCTACTATTCCAAATCAGAATGAATAACATTATATATTTCTTAAATATTAAGGCAGGTTAAAAAAAAAGTTGATAACACACATTCACAGGTAAGGCCACAGCTTCTTTGTTGCGGGAAATCATACAATTCTAATCAATTCCTTTTCCCCAGGGTTTAGAACAAGCTGAGAAATACTATTTTATCTAAGTTACATGAAGCAAGCATATGATGGTTGTGAAATAAAATGCGTGTAGTTCTTGACATATACCAAGTAAAATCAAAATCTGTCAGAAGACAGCAAGCATTCAAGTTAAACAAAAAGTTTGGGAAAATCATTACTCAGCTTTCTAAAAACTTGGGAGGAAATGTTTATGCTGGCCAAATACAGTATATTAAAAGTCACAGACAGGTTTTTTTGTTTTTAAAGGAGGAGTAGAGAGGAGAAGGCCTTAAATTATTTTTTTTTAAAAAGGTTTTTCCCGGCGTATAGTGGCAGTACCGGTGGGCTCTCCCAGGACAAGCACTCTAAAAGATAGTAAAGGGTTAAGCTCCACCCTCCCCTTACCCTGTAATCAGTGGCGCTCCAGCTTTGTTCATATTTAGGGGGGGCACATGGGGGCAAAGAACCAAAGACGGGGGGCAAATTATAAAACGCTACATTTACACACACATATATATATATATATACTATATATATATATTATATATATATAGCCGGCTACTGTAACACGGTTGGCCCTATATAAATAAAAATATATTTTTATCATATATATATACTCATTATATTATATATACACACACACACACGTTACACATGCATTTTTTTGTACTTATTTGTTTTAAGTCCACAATTGAAAGATGATTTCAAAATTATAACACCTAAACTGGCATTGTACCAATAGCTCATGATATTGTTTTTTAAATAATAAATATTTTTATTTTCACAATAATATGTAACATGTAACTTGAATGAACTTTAAACTTACTTTTATAAATAAATATTTGGCAAAAATAGAAAATGGACATTTAACATTGCTCTTTGGTATGATAGCTTTAACATGAAAGTATAAAATTAGAGATGAAGGCTGTTCACCTCCTTTGTATATTTGTATTTATTGTATAAATGACACATATAAAAAGACATAGGGGAAGATGTGCATAACTGGGGGCAGGTTGGAAAATAAAAGGAAATAAAAACAAAATATTGTTCTCAATCATAGCTTTTATTAAAAAAAAACCAAAAAAAACACTTACATAGTTTACACGAATGAACATTTACTGGTAAAACTTTTTTCCTATAGGGTCGTCTTACATTCAGGCTTTTTTCTTATATTAAAATTCAGATTTTGGGGGGTCGTCTTATAATCGAGGTATTTTATTTGGTGCCTCCTTATTAGGTGATACCGGACTGAGGATGGAAAAACAGCCCTGGAAACATTTGGACACCAGCCCCATATATTTTATCGCATGGTTGAGCCACACTATTTGACATCCAAATAACTATAAATCATTCTTCATCACATTATTAAAATCCCAGAAATCAAAAAAGTTAAAAGGCCCCAAAAAATTAAGGAGATTAGACATAATGGAATCAAACATTTGCAACTGCAAAAATTTTTAAATGAAAAAGTTCAGTTTTATTCAGCGCAACAAAACAGTGATAAGCATTATTCTTAACAATATTCTTGAAAACGAAATATGAAACTTCAAACAAAACTTTTAGCCATTAATGCAACTTGGGCTGCAACAACTAATCGATAAAATTGATAATAATCGATAAATTCGTTGAACGAATTTCATTATCGATTTGTTGAATCGATTTTTATCGATTATAAAATGACGTTTTTTCCAGAGCAAATGCACCTGAAACTGACTGGGGAGCCCATCTCCACTTTCATACAGCCCAGGGAAAGCGGTCAGCGCAAGAAGCACATCAATCCTCGAATTTCAGGGAGTTAAATGCAGTCTTCACGGCTCTGCTATCCTTTAAACTGTGGATATCAATCAGACAACACCACGACTGTAGCCTATATCAAGATCTATGCGCCAGAATCATGCTATGGACACAAATGAATCTAGAGGCTGTGTCAGCTGTCCACATCAGAGGCCAGAACAATGTACTTGCAGTTTCCTTGCACTGTTTTCCAAACGTTAGTTGCGAAAGTAGGCCTTCCAGAAGTGGATCTCATGACGACGAGACTGAATCGGAAGGTTTCCCTTTTTGCCTCTCTCTACAAGATGGATTACCCTCCTTTCCTGGATGGTCTGGAGATCAAGGTTGAATCTGGCGTACATCTTTCCTCCGGTATCTATGATCCCTCGAGTGAAACTCAAGATCAAAACAGACAAGGCTGGCGATTCTCCCATTCTGGCCAAACCGGAGTTGGTTTTCAGACCTTTGCCAACTCTCGGTAAAACATTGGGAACTTCCGTTATCTGCAGACATCTTGGCGAACAAGGGAATTCCACTCCACATTCTTCAAATGTTCAGATTGATGGCATGGCTGCTGCAAGGCTAATCCTGGAAGATCAAGGTATAGACCCCATCATGGTTAATGTCCTTTTGGGTTGAGTAAGACTATCTACAGCCAAAATTCATCTAAGAACCTGGAGAAAGTTTCTTGAATGGTGTCAATCTCAAGGACTGCAGACTTCAACTCCGTCCATTCCGGTCATTCTGCACTTTTTGAATCTGGGGTTTGAAACAGGCCTCAAGGTTGCGACTCTTAAGGGTCAGATTTCTGCTCTTCTACTTGTCATTGGATCGATTCGAAGATTTTTTTTTAAGACCATCACGATTAAAAGACCTCCTGTTAGATATTTTTTTCCACCATGGGATCTTACCTTAGTACTCAAGGCTCTGTGCTCTGCTCCGTTTGAGCCTCTTCAAGAAGTCTTACTCAAATTCCTTTCCCTGAAAACTGCGTTTTTGGTAGCTATTCCCCAATCAGCACGACGGATTGGGGAACTCCAGGCTCTCTCAGCCTTTCGTTTTTCATCAAGACAAAGTGGTTCTGTATCCCAGGTCATCCTTCCTGCCTAAGTTGCCATCTCAAGCTAATATTAAGCAGTCTATAGTCCTTCCAACATTTTACCCAGAACTTTCGTCATCGGAAAGAAATAAATGGCATTCTCTGGATGTTAAGAGAGCTCTTACCGTTTATTTGACGCTTACTTCTTCCTTTCGTTCATTTGACCACCTGTTCCTTCAGTTCCATAGCAAGTCGTCGGGTCAAACAGTTTCAAAATCAACCTTAGCCAGATGGCTTATGGACACCATCCGTCTGGCATATGACTCCTGTGGTGTGGTTCTTCTATTCCAGATTAAGGCCCATTCCACGAGATCCATCTCCGTTTCCTGGGCTTTCAGGTCTTCAGTCTCTCCGGAGGAGATTTGTAAAGCAGCCACTTGGACACTTTCCTTAATCATTATAGACTGGACATTTCCTCTGCTTCGGAAGCTGAGTTTGGGTGTCAGATTCTTCACTCTGTTAATTACTAACTCCCTCTCTTTTTGTTTTAGGGGATCTTGGTATATCCCACCGGTACAGACACTATACGCCGGGAAAAACAGAAATTTTTACTTACCGTAAATTCTCTTTTCCCCAGTATAGTGGCAGTACGGGTTTCCCTCCCAAATTTTGTTAATAAAGATTTTTTGTACTACTGGTTGGTCCTGTTGTTATTAACTGATCTGCGGAGTTCTGTGAGTACGGTTATAGGATAAAGGGGAGGGTGGAGCTTAACCCTTTACTATTTTTTAGAGTGCTTGTCCCGGGAGAGAGAGCAAGCCCATCGGTACTGCCACTATACTGGGTAAAAAGACAATTTACGGTAAGTAAAAATTTCAGGTTTTTTACGTTTTTTCAATAGTCTTTCATGAAAAATGTAAGAAAATATAGAGTGTGCAATATGTTCCTTTACAATGATAAATCATATGTTTATGACATTATATTCAAACTATATAGCATGAAGAACTTCATGAAAGATTTCTGAGACTTCATGTAAAGTCTCAAATCATTCTAAGTTCTGAGAAAAGGTTTCAGTTTAGTTTGGTTGTGGCCAGGCTCCATCTTGTTGGTATACAGTAGTTGATCCTCTCGGTTAGGCCTTAGTTGGCAGGTAAGAGGTTAAATTAATCTGAAAAATAATGTTATCTTTATAACCTTTATCTAAATGATTCCTATTAATGGCCTCCCCCATCACAGTGTAACGTTTAGTAAAAATCTTAAATTAACCCTTTTTGACTTCACCTGTATCCACAGCGTTTAACCCAGCTTCTAATGGAGTTTATTGGTGTGGACTCCGTTCCAAGGTTTATGTAGGGTTATGAGACAAATGCCTATGACATGGTTGTCAGGGTTGTTAAGAGCTGTGCCACAATTTACATAGTCCAGGAGGTTTACTTTACCAAGATGGTGGTAGATGAATGGAAAAGTCTCCAATCAGGAGTGGTGGATGCTAATACAATGATGATATTTAAATATGCACAAAATAGGCACAAAATCTTTTTGAATTTAAGAAAAGACCAATGACTGATTAAGGTTCAGAGCCTTTAGGCCAGGAAAAACGAGCACACTATGCTTTTCAGTATCCCTTTTGATTCGGTTAGACCCTTTCCTGCTCTTAACATTACTGGTCACCACCTGATCCCTTTTAACTCCACATATTTGAGCTTTGTATTCTTCAAGACCAATATTATACAGATAACCGCTGGGTGTTATCAGAAGTTTGGCCTGACAGTTTTTAGCCCAATCAGACATGTCAGGGACACTAGTAAAGATTTCACATGAAAAATACAAAAGGCTTCCCCAGTCATGCAATTTACAGCACACCTCAATAATTTGTCAATCACATTCCCCATATTTTGTGAATATCTGGGCACCAATTATGCTGGGCTTAATTGCTTGCAAGGTAGCCTTCAACTCATGACAGGAACACCTCTCACTGGGCATGTTTGGTATCCACCAAAAGGATACAATCTGGGTATTTTAAATATATATTTATATTCTCAACATGTGATGTTATGATGCTGTGCCCTAAATTACCCATTTTAGAGCAGATGTCCCAGTATATTTTATGACACTGAAGGCCCTGCTCTGGTGACTCATTTGATTTATGGCCTATGACTAGAGTAAGCACTTTGCTAAGGACTGAAGAGTATACTGTATCAAAGACTACAAAAATATATGCATACTGGGCTTTATCTTTTGTTTGCCAGAGGCCCAGACAGGTCAACTCATGCCTTGGCGTGAAACACTTTTACATCCAAATGATCATCATGTCTCACATCCCACATTAGAACATTTCTGATCCCTTCTTGAATAATCCAAGACTTTAACAAAATCAAATCTCTGTAAAACAGAACTTGTTTCCCTCTACCAAACAGGTGACATCAATCTATTAGACAGAGACCTTAGAAAAGACACATGTACTTGTATTTTCCAATTATCTCTACATCATAAGAAGGTCAACAATATTTCTCTCAGGATTTTTTTTTCCACTAGATACATTACACTAATTTTTTTTGCTTTATCGTCTTTCGTATAAGCATATCTGGGAAGTCTCTGGGAACTGCTTCTCCGGTTCTCTGGGTTAACACTCAAATCATCCGAGTCGTGGGTTCTTGACAGGCCCCGCTCCCCACCCATTTTCCCTTTAAATGGGGGTGCTTCCCGCGACATCATCGTGACCACCCACTGACGACAAGGGGCAGTCCTGGTCGCATCCCGCAAGGGTAGGCTCCTAGTAGCCGGAGCCCAGAAGTTCCCAGGTATGCGTATAAGACATGGGAACAGTGATACATAGGTCTCTGGCACGGTAAAGATGAACAAATATAAATATTTGCATTCAAGGTTCACTAGTGACTTTTCAATGACTGAATGTTTTTGATGATAGGTTAGTACATTTTACACAAAAAAGAAAAGATACACTGGAAAGATTAAACATTGCAATAATGGTAAGTATATTTTTTATGGTGCTGACTGCAATGAAAAATAAAGCTGCACAAAACAAATGTCTTTGTCCTGTCTACAGCATAAGGTCCAGACAAGTGTTTCATCGCTGGTAGTGACTTATGTACTTAGGATAGTCCTGGGTGTTTACATGATTTTAAAGTTCTAGAATATGTGTATGATAAATCATGTTGCTTGTGCAAAAACACAACTGAGATATTTAACGGCTTTAAATGAACTGAAATAATTACTGAAATAGTTGGGTCAGTCTCCTTTTTGATATCACTGGACAGTGTAAAGAAAACTTTAAATACCACAACCACATACTGATATAAAAAAGCACATCAACAGAGTATTTCATATTTAACTGTCAAAAAATGTGATAAACACAGACAGCCCACATATCTACTGTTTCATATATAAGAAACAGCCACGGATTTTTTCTGGGACAGGGTTTAAACATCACACATTAAAATTATGTGCATGTTCTTTTTAACTAGTCGTGTCTTATGTAAGATTTACGCATTAAGCGACTAGACTATACACTCACTGGCAAGTTTATTAGGTATACCTGTTCAATTGCTTGTTTACACAAATAGCTAATCAGCCAATCACATGGCAGCAACTCAATGCATTTAGGCATGTAGAGGTAGTCAAGACAACTTGCTGAAGTTCAAACCGAGCATCAGAATGGGGAAGAAAAGGGATTTAAGTGACTTTGAACGGCGCATGGTTGTATTGTATTTCAGAAACTGCTGATTTACTGGGATTTTCACCATCTCTAGGGTTTACAGAGAACGGTCCGAAAAAGACAAAATATCCAGTGAGTGGCAGTTGTGTGGCCAAGAATGCCTTGTTGATGTCAGAGGAGAATGGGCAGACTGGTTTGAGATGACAGAAAGACAACAGTAACTCAAATATGCAGAATAACATGCCTGAACACTCAACATGTTGAACCTTAAGGCAGATGGGCTTTAGCACAAGACCACACTGGGTGCCATTCGGCTAAGAACAGGAAAATGAGGCTACAATTCGCACAGAGCCACAATTGGACAATGGAAGACTGGAAGAACAGTCTGCCTAGTCTAATGAGCCTCAATTCCAGCTGCGATATTCAGATGGCAGGGACAGAATTTGGCAGCAATGTGAAAGCACGGATCAGGCTGGTGGTGTTGGTGTAATGGTGTGGGGGACATTTCCAAGGCACACTTTGGGTCCCTTAGTACCAATTGAATGTTTCCAGCCCCTTGTAAAAAATATGCCAAAGAATGAAGGCAGTTCTGAAGGCAAAAGGTGGTCGAACCCGGTACTAACAAGATGTCCCTAATAAAATAGCCAGTGAGTGTATAAATAGTTTGCAGGAATTTCTTGCAGGACTTCAGTACTCAATGGGTTAAACCAAGGTGGCTGGAACACTTTTGGGAACAGACCTTTCAGTTATATCACAACATCAGATGGATACATCCCAATACAAGTCACCTATGACAAACTACACAAAGTTAAGTAAAAGTATGGTAATCCGACAGCACACAAAGACTGTTTGGTTTAATAATCTGGCTAAGCAACCTGAAACCTGAAAAAATGTGCACAAAAACACTGAGATGGCAAGGGCTGAGGTTTTCAACAAAATATACACATACAACAAAATATAAGAATCACCTGCCTTATTTCAAGCCATGTGATACTTAACATAATGTGATAATATTATTATTATTCTTTTGAGGCTGACCATAATACAATTAAAATCCACTGGGGTAAGCCAACCAAAAGAGGTAGTGTTTAGACAATTTAACGCTTGCTAATATATATGAAAGTTAGGTAAAAACCTTATGAAATAATCAAATAAAAAATTATGACAACATCAAAAACACAATTTGAGCAGAAACATTATTGTTTTTACATTTTCCATGATTGAAATTTGAGCTCCCATTATATACTTAATTTAATAGTAATAACGCAAATATATATGAAACCCCAAATAATTATGAAATATGTAGTAAAAATAATCTAATTATTATAAATAACAGCTTATCTGCTATACTCTCTGTAATTATTTACAGTGACATGCTTAAGCATTCAATAAAAGTAGTAGAGAGGATAAATGAACATCGAAGCCTTCCTTTGGCCAGAACTGTAGATGTAAAGCTGTCGGTGTGGAAGGGCCTTAACTGCAATTACTTATCGTAAGCTTACTTGGGAGATCCAATACTGTTCAGATTTCCTTAACCGGCATATTTTAATGATTTTGACTGCAGGCAATGTGAAGGATCGCTTGGGAGATTTGATGGATAAGCCTTCAATTCTGTAGCAACGTGAAACTTTATTATTTCTTAAAAAAAATTCTAAGACACCCACCTCTGAACCTATTAAAAATCAACAGCTTCCTTCGCAGCTTAAACATGACATTATAAGAATATCTATGCAGAGGTGTAATAAAAATTCTCACTGTATATGGGACACCCAATCACTATAAATTAACAGGCTAACCATACGTGTTAAGGAAAAAACTAAAATAGATATGTAATTGAATTATTTGTTCAAAGGTTTGTTCACAAAGCTTTTTCTCCTCATATGGCAATAAAATATTTAATCTTGTAAAATACTTCCCTGTGGTACAAAAAGCTACAAATAAGCATTCCCTGCAAAAATAATAAGTAGCATCATGATGCTATTAAATCAATGAGTGATGAATGGTGAGGCATCAGTTTTTGAGGTAACAAAAAGCATGACCCTGAACCATAAGTTGGTCTATCCACTCAGACCCATAGCTAGCTCCTTTTGCGCCCGAGGCGGGAGTAGAAAATTGTGCTATTTTATTTAAACTGCCTTTACACACACCTGTCCATAAACACACATACACAGTGCCTTTATACACACCTGCCCATTAACACGGATATATGCATGCACTGCCTTTACACATGACTGCCCATAAACACACATATACACACATACACTGCCCTAACACACTGCCTTTACACATACCTGTCCCATACCTGTCCATAAACACACATATACATACACTGCCATTATACACATATACACACCAGCTTACAAACATACAAATACCTACACTGCCCTTACACACACACCAGCTTACACACGTGTATATACACATTCACTGCCCTTACACACTGCCTTTACACACACCTGCCCATTAACACCCATATACACATATGCTGCCCTTACACAAGCCTGCCCATACACACATGTATACACATACACTGTCCTCACACTCCACCGCCTTTACACGCATATACGCTCACACACAAATACCCTGCTCTTACACAAACACTGCCCATACACACACATATACACAGCCCTTACACCCATTCCTCACTTTTCTCATCTTCCATCCTGTGGTGGGAGTGCGAGGTCTGTCACTCCAGGCCTCTGCTTTAGTGCTCCCTCATCACTATGCGCCAGCTATTGATGCAGAGCGATGGGGTGATGTCATATCCCGGCACTCTACATCATTTGTCGGTGCACATGCTCCCTAATGTTGGGCCGGAGAGATTGTGATCTCCCCAACCAGCCCTGCTCATCGGACACCTCCTCCCCAGACCAGCGCCTCTCTTTTCTTTTTTTTTTACGGGCCTCGTGGTAGCAATGTGAATAACCACAGAGCCCTGTTTAGCTGGTTAGAGGGATCTGTTATCTCCCTTACCAGTCCTGGTCGCTGTAGCTGCTGATTGGGTGGGTGTGCACCCCCTCGCAGAGTTTGAAGGTCCAACCTAAGTTTCTGCTGCAGGAGAAACTTCACTGGAACCATAAAATTAATAGTTAGACATTGAGCTTACCTAACCTTTGACTTAGGTTACCAGCATTGGCCCTTTATAATCAATAAAGAAGCAAGGTTGTTGTAGCTTATCATACGTATAATTATTAATAGTGCCATATTTAAATAATGCTGTATATCTTATTTATTACAAGAGGGATGGCCAGCTTAGCAATACAATTTAGAGTTGATAGGGTTAAACAGTACTTTATTTTAGAGTATAATATCCTTTAATCCTATGTGCAAACATCATCTATGAAGAGCTTCCTACCTTTGAGTCCAATAACACGCTGTAGGGCATGCCACCTTTTTGTTTTACACGACAAACATATAGAACTAATGTGGAGCAGACACAGAAGCTACACAGGATAAAGACCCTTCTAGAGTAAATCTTTTGTTGATTTCAGGTAACAAGTTAAAAATAATGGCTGTGATAACATAATTGTAACAGTTTTCTAATGATCAACGAACCTTTTAAATGTAAACTTGGACCAGTCAACACAATGTGCAATTGGAACACAGGAGTGATGGTTGCTGATAAAGGGCCTCTGTAAGCCTATAAAGATGTTCCAATAAAAATCAACTACAATACAACATTTACAATGTATTTCTGATCCATTTCAGGGACCAAATGTGCTCATTTTTCAAAAACAAGGACATTTCTAAGTGACCCCAAACTTTTACTTAAGAAGGCATTGGTGGGAACGATTCCCAGTTAGCTTGGATAATCCTGAATAAAACATTTAAAACAGAGATTGTAAACCCTTTTGAGCAGGTCCCTTCTTACCTGCTGTTTCTTTATGTTATCTTGCCATGTTATATATACTAATTGTTATGTCCGGTCTACCGTTTGCACAGCTTTGCAGAATCAGATTGCAAAACATATTAGAAAAAGAGGGCCTTCCTCTTAAGCTTTAATATACCGGTATATGTATTGTTAAGAAATGCTGTGTAAATTGTTAGCGATATATAAAGATAATCATAATAATATGCTTCTAGTCATGCCACTGTGCACATATATCCTTGGCAAACAAATGTGAAATGTGCTTGGCCTGTTTCACTTCAATAGGACAGTCGCATTTAAAACATATCAACCCTACTAATAGAAGGTTACATATACAAAGTAGATAGTTGATTATTTATGTTCTTCTACTGCCACCTGGTGTTCAAAGATATAACAGTTATGAACTCATCCAATAAGGCCTTAACAAAAAAAATCCAGCATAAAATGGAAATGTTTTTACAGAACACAAACGCAAAAATGTGGTTAATTCTTAATGGTGCATTTCCATGAAGACATTGTTTGATGAGTTTGGTGAGGAGGAGGCAGTGCCTCCACATAGCCCTGACCTTAACCCCATTGAACACCTTTAGGATACATTGGAACACTGATTGCATGACATAACTTCTTGTCTGATATCAGTGACTGACCTCACAAATTCTCTTTTGCCTGAAAAGATATAAATTCCCACAGAGACACTCCAAAATCTTCTGGAAACCCTTCCCAGAAGAGGGGATAGTCACAAAAGGGGGAAAACTCCATAAATATACCTGTGGTTCTGGAATGGGATGTTCAACAAGCTAGTACAGGTGTGGTGGTCACGTGTCCACATACTTTTCACAATCAAAAAAGGAAACTTACATTAACATTTATTGAAATGCCCTAAAATAATATCCAAAGATAGTGTAGCCAGTAGCAACTCTAGAAACAATATATAGGGGGGCACACAATATATCACAGTCAAACTGGGGGGCATTAATAATTTCCAACATTAAATCATACCACTGAAAAAGCATATATAATGTGCTATGGAATGATACTTTTGTTATTGGACAATACAATACTTGATCATTCAACATGGGAAGCCTGAAGCCACAATTTAGTACGACTAATCCTTGAAATAAATATTATAGAGTAAACAACACAATACATTAACTTTTCCACTAAATGATTTCAGGGCCTAATATAAGACCCTGCTGCCGATATATATAAATATTAGACTCCGCTGCCGATAGCAGGTATAGGTCAACACATTAACACACAAACCCAGCTTTGCATGTATAGATCACTTGAAATTCACTTGTGATCTCAACACTGAAGGTATGTATCAAATAAACAGAATCAGACATACAAATCCTGTATTTGCAGGTATACAATAATAATATATAAAACGTAGCATTGCAGGTATAGATCAAATAAATACATGGAAACAGCATTGCAGGTATTAATCAACTGAATAAGACATATTAACCCTGTATTTGCAGGTATACATACATAATGTATGGAAACATAGCATAGCAGATATGGATCTACAAAATAACACAAAAACCCAGCTTTGCAGGTATAGATCAATTGGAATTCACACAAAAACACGACATTAAAAGGTATATTTAAACCCCCCTAAATTACAGGCATAGATCAGCCTCTGGCGTCCACACTGCCCACATAGAACCTGACCAGCACCCAGATAAAACACATAAGATTTGCCATCTTTGTCCCCAAATAGTCCAGCACAAGTCAACTTTGTCTCCAAACAGCCTGGCCTGTGCCATCTTTGTCCCATATACACCCTGCCTGTGCCATCTTGGTCCCCCAGGGCTCAAACCTCCTGCTGGTGCCATCTTTGCCCTTCCACAATTATCATTCAGACAATTCACCCACACATTATCTCATGCTCTCCCTCATTCAGACAATTCATCCACACATTAACTCATGCTCTCCCTCTTTCAGACAATTTATGCACATATTAACTCATGCTCTCCCTCATTCAGACAATGCATCTCATTAACACTTTACTTCAATTCAATATTCTTACTACCTTCTTTCTCACTATGTACCCCCACTCCCTCCCTTATCACTTTCTACCCCCACTTTACCTCCCTTATCACTTTCTACCCCTTCTCCCTCCCTAATCACTTTCTACCCCTTTTGCCTCCCTTATAACTTTCTAACCCCTCTCACTCCTCTTTCCCTACCCACCATCTACCCTCTCCCCCTTTGTATTTCACTCACCTTAAAGTCCTGCGGCCGGAGAACAAGGCTTCCATCTTCCTGCTGTGCCGCGGCACACGCTGCTTCACTGCTGGGCGCAGGATATGACGTCATATACCGGCGCTCAGCATGAAACACCGGCACCGCGACGGAGGTAGAGGCCTCGTGGAGGAGACTGAGGGGGGCCGAGCGGTTGCTAGGCGCCCCTCCCCCTCACATTATAAAAAAATAAATTAAAAAAAAGCGTTTGAGGCTGCCCGGGACTTAAAGTCCAATTGCGGGACTGTCCTGGGCAATCCGTTGGGTGGTTCCAAATTCGGCGGGGGGGGCAAGGAATAACCTAAGGGGGGGGCAATTGCCCTCCCCTTGCCCCCCTGTAGCGACGCCACTGAGTGTAGCTATAGAATGCTTGAGAAGTCTCTAACTAATGGAGGCATGATTGGCAGGGTACAAACATAACTCACTATGCTTTGTGCTATAATATCTAATCGTTCTTTAAATCAGTACCCTCCTAGGTATCTTCAGTGGTGGGAAAGGACCTGTTTTCGCAAACCCCTCTAGCCTGATGTCTTAGATAACAGACATCAGATACTCAAAATTAATGGGTAAAAAATGTGCCTGGCATGCGTTTCTACATAGTTCTGTCTGTGGAAGTGACCTTAAAATACCTGTCATATAGCCTGAGTGGAGGCTGCATACACACCCACTTGCTGATTGGTTCATTGTATCATCAAGTGTACCTGGTTGGCACTCAAATGATTGAGGGATTTTTGTGTGTTCCTCATATTTCAAACCAATATAACATCACTATACCATCATCATTTGAATGGTTTGATATTGGGTAAATAACTGCATTCAGGGCGGAAATACACAATTTCACCATTGTACAACACATTTCGCAGCAAATATTTTTCCGAATGTGATAAAAAGTTGATCTATGCATGACAAGCTCATAACCAAGCCATAAAAAGTTGCTCATCCCATGTACAATTACTAACTGGCATATGTAGAAAGTGTCAGTATCACAGCAGCAACAGAAGTATAGGTTTATACATTTTAGGCATTGTAACTTGCATGCACTTATGCACCCTTTGTGTTTTTGTTGTTTCTTTTTGTTGTCTAAAGCATGAGACCTGCCAGAGTTTCTAATAATATTTTCAAGCCAGAGGTTTACAGTGTATATTTCACATCTGCTAAATGTCACGATAGATATAACAATCAGTTGAGAATTATGCTACGATTAATGACCACATAACTTTTTATGTTATTCGGTTTGGATGGATCAATTCACATGTCCTGTTTGGCTGTTGTGCACAAACCCGTTTACTTTTATATTTCAGTAAGACTTGTTTGACAGTTCACATAAATTCATTTTTAGTAACAGTGTTAATGATGTCAATGGAATTTCATAGTCTCAAAGAGTGATTATGTATACACAGGTGACCTCTGATCCACCCACTCTCAAAACTGTGTTTTATGTCTGTATGAATGGTAACTGTGCTTTAGTAAGTAGGTGAATGTTAAAAGAAAGGCGAGTTGCAGGGTGACCTAATTTTCACATGATGACTTCTCACAGTGATGTATTAAGAATGGAATGCAGATGCCACTCCTTGCCATGAAACCACTGGTATACTAAGTGTGATAACATCTCCTATGTCAGGTTGGGCTTGTTAGTCATCTGTTCTAGACAAACAAGTTAGTTGTAATGATTAGTATAGGTTGTCCATATTAGAGTGTTTCAATATGAAGCTCCAGTGTTACAGTACAAATACTGCACTATTTAGCCCATATAACAATTTATATAAAAGGGGTGCAGATAACCTTAAAACACATGGCTTATCTCAAAAGGCATCTAGACAGCACACCAATGCTAACAGATTCTGATGTGGTCTCACTAGAACATCAGGTAATGCATAGGTAATGTGGGAGATTTCTTAAAATTCTTCTCACTGATTTAGCTGTACATTATAAAGGACCAGTTTAGCGCTTCTCTTTCAGACAATGTAATAAAGCATCTCAAAAAGCAAGCAGGTTGCATATAAGCCCCAGCAGAAGTACCAGGCATCAGAGGAGGTTGCCTGCACGCATCGCGCAGACGTTCACTGGCTGCAAGAGAGACCTGGATCCTCCTCTCTGGCAGCCGGTGAACATCTGTGCAATGGGCGCAGACAACCTTCGCTGCCACCCGGCACTTCCACTGGGGCTTCTATGACGGAGCACCAGCGTGACATGATCCTCAGGTGGAGTCCTCAAGCAGTGGAGGACTCTGAAGCATGGGGGACAAGTCTATGATGCATTGGTAAGTTTTTCTCAACCATAGTTTTTATTTAATATGAAAAAATACCGACCCTGATTATAAGACGACCCCCCCAAAATCTGAATATTGATTTATGAAAAAAAGAAAAAGCCTGAATATAAGACGACCCTATATGAAAAAAGTTTTACCAGTAAATGTTAATTCATGTAAACTATGTGAACATTTTTTTTTAAGAAAAGCTATGATTGAGAAAAATATTTTGTTTTTATTTCCTTTCCTTTTTTTAACCTGCCCCCCAGTTATGCACATCTGCCCCAGTGGCGTATAGAGGGTTAAAAGGCATTTCTGGAGGCAGAGTGCCATTAAGGGGGTTAAAAGGCATTTCATAGAGCACTCTGCCTCCAGAAACGCCTTATGCCCCCCATTTAACACTCCCCCTCCCTCCTCCAAACTTAACGGTGTTTCTGAGTCCCCGGTGTGTTGTCCGGGCAGCGCGTAGAGCTTCGCTGCAGCAAGGAGGAGGTGTGGTTAGCAGCAGACAACTCCCGGCTGGCAGAGTTCCCCGGCTGGCTCTGATCTCTGACAGCCGGGGAAGGTCTGCGCGATGACGCAGACAACCCCCGCTGCTAGCCGCACCTCCTCCCAGCTGCAGCGGAAGTTGTCTACCTGCTGCCCGGACTAAGCACCGGGGAATCAGAAGCACCGGTAAGTTGGGGGGGCATAACACAGGAGGATCCAGGTCCCCTGCGTTGCTGCGGGGGATCTGGATCTTAGTCTCATAGTCAGACCTATTTGAGGTCTGATTGTAAGACGACCCCGATTATAAGCATTTGCTCAGGAAAAAACCTTGTCTTCTAATCGAGCAAATACGGTAGTTAACATATGAATATTTACTAGTAAAACTTTTTCCTATAGGGTAGTCTTATATTCAGGCTTTTTCTTTTTTTCTAAATTAATATTCAAATTGTGTGGGGTCATTTTATAATCGAGCAAATATGGTATTGTGTACATTTCTGGAGACCCCATCTCCAGAAGGATATCAACACATTGGAGAGAGTTCAGAGGAGAGCTACAAACATGGTAAGTGGTTTGCAGGACAGAAATTATCAGGAAACGTTAAAGGATGTACAGTGAAGGAAAAAAATTATTTGATTCCCTGCTGATTTTGTATGGTTGCCCACTGACAAAGACGTGATCAGTCTATAATTTTAATGTTGGGTTTATTTGAACAGTGAGAGACAGGATAACAGCAACAAAAATCAGAGGTGAGACATTTCTTGTAGTTGGCCACCAGGTTTGCACACATCCTCTCCAAGTCATTAAGGTTTTGAGGCTAACGTTTGGCAACTGGAACCTTCAGCTCCCTCCACAGATTTTCTATGGGATTAAGGTCTGGAGACTGGCTAGGCCACTCCAGGACCATAACCCGTTCAGTCCCCTATGGACGTACCGGTACATCCAAAAAGCGCATCCCAAGAATCCCCTATGGACGTACCGGTACATCGCATCCCAAGCCTATTCCGGTACTTTTTGTTAAAAAAATAAAATATATTTAAAAAATAAATTAATTAAAAAAAGATATATATAATATATATATATATATATATATATATATATATATTAAATTCTAACAAAAAATGTAACACCTTATATTATGTTCCCTGGTGCTGGGAAAGTATGGAAAAATTATATAATTAGGTTATTTCTGAATCAGACACGAAATTGATAAACTTGGAGGGGATTTTCATCATTTACTAATTTTGTGAGGATTCAGAGGGAAAATTTTAAAGAAATTTAGGTGTTTTTTTTCTAATTTTCACTATTTTTACTAAATTTCTCATTCTAAATTTTCAGCTTATCATCCAACTATGGTATTCACAGGAAAAGAGAATAATCGCTGAACCGACATAGCGCAAAAATAGCAAAAAAACTGAGGTACCAAAAAACCCTAGGATTGAACCCTAGTTAATGTGCTTCTTCTTGAGCTGTTGCCTTGGTTGTGTGTTTTGGGTCATGCTGAAATGCCCATCCACAACCCATTTTCAATGTCCTGGCTGAGGGAAGGAGGTTCTCACCCAAGATTTGAAGGTACTTGGCCCCATCCATCATCCCTTTGATGCAGGGAACCCAGTTCTCTGAATAATTCAGATGTTCATTGGCAAACCTCAGACGGGCCTGTACATGTGCTTTCTTGATCAGGGGAACCTTGTGGGCGCCCTTCACAGCGTAGTGTGTTACCAACTGTTTTCTTTGTGACTATGGTCCAACTGCCTTGAGTTCATTGACAGCTTCATTGACAAGATCCTCCCGTATAGTTCTGGGCTGATTTCTCATTGTTCTTATGATCATTGAAACTCCACGAGGTGATATCTTGCATGGAGCCCCAGACCAAGGGAGATTGACAGTTATTTTGTGTTTCTTCCTTTTCCAAATAATCGCACCAACTGTTGTCACCTTCTCACCAAGCTGCTTGGCGATGGTCTTGTGGCCCATTCCAGCCTTGTGTAGGTCTACAATCTTGTCCCTGACATCCTTGGACAGCTCTTTGGTCTTGGCCATGGTGGAGAGTTTGGAATCTGATTGATCGCTGTGGAGAGGTGTCTTTTATACAGGTAACACGCTGAGATTAGGAGCATTCCCTATAAGAGAGTGCTCCAAATCTCAGCTCATTACCTGTATAAAAGACACCTGGGAGTAAAATGCAGATCAATTAATAAATCATTTTTTTGTTGTTATTCTGTCTCTCACTGTTCAAATAAACCTACCATTAAAATTATAGACTGATCATGCAGGGGATCAAATATTTTTTTTCCTTCACCGTATAGCTTGGAGGAAAGAAGAGAGGGGGTGATGTAATAGAAACTTATAAATACTTAAAGGGATTTAAAGTACAGGAGGCAAGCATATTTGAAAGGAGGAGCAATGTTACAACAAGAGGACATGGTCTAAAAATTGAAGGCCAGAGGCTTAGATGTAATGTAAGGAAGTTGTACTTTACTCAGAGGGTAGTAGATAAATGGAACAGCCTCCCAGCAGAAGTGCTGGAGGCTAATACAGTAAGGGAATTTAAACAAGCATGGGCAGGGGCGGGCTGGGCAATTGCCCCCCAGGCCGCCCTAAATCCGGGCCGGTGGGCCGGACGGACGACCGGCAGACGAGCATTCAATGCTGCTGCGGCCGCAAAGTTAAAAACTAAGCGGCCGCGAGCAGGATTGAATGCGGCCGTCATGCGTACCTGGCGGGGGGGGACTCATCATCTGAGGGCTGCCACCATGCCGGCAAGCCTTCAGAAACGGTGCGCGCGGCAACTGTGGCTGTGCGCCGGGACTTGATGTCAAATCCCGGCGCACAACACTGAAGCCACGCCCACCGTCTTCCGCGCTCAGTACAGTACACCGGAAGGACAGGAAGAAGAAGAAGTAGAAGAAGAAGAGGAGGAAGAGGAAAAGTGAGAGTGAAAGAAGAAAAGGTAGGAGAGAGTGGATTAGTGAGAGTGATGGGTGTTATGCTAAATGTAAGTGTGTGAGAATGTAAGTGTGTGAGAGTGATGGGTGTTATGCTAAATGTA